>ONZH01014456.1:60000-106749 GCA_900303285.1 Rhinella marina
GAGAAGAAGCAGTGCTCAGGAAGAAAGAGCCCGCCCCCCGGTGCTCCGAAGGCTCATTAGCATAGAGTTTTAAGTTGGTTTTTCACCACAACCGCTGCGCTGTACTCTGCAACAAAGGTATGTTATAACTGTACTAGTTAAGGGGTTTTAACCTATGTATTTAAATACATAGGTTAAAACCTAGTGACAGAGCCTCTTTAAGGCTATAGCCTTTTAGTATGGGCTAAATGAGGGCGGAAAAAAAACTATAGAGAAAAATGTAAAAGGTTCTCCTGGGTTTTCAACCTGGGACATCTACATAAAGGGCTGACTGTTAGATCTGGGCATCAGAGAACATAGATCTATGTTCACACTGTGGTTGTTTTAGAGCCAACGCCCAGCTTAATGTTTGGTTTTGTCTACTCAGGGTTAATACTCAGGTGCTGGGCTGAGTGGCTTCTCTGAATCTGGTCCATTCAGAACCTGGGGGTGGGATATTTTCCTTCTTATATTCCTTTCTTTCTCTCTGCTCCTTGCTGGTTTTTGCATTTCCTTGCTATTCCTGCCTGTGTGCTATTGTGAATCCTGACTGCTGATTTGACCCTTGGCTCGTATCTGACTACTCTACCGTCTTCCGATTTTGTACTTCGTTATCTCCTGGTTTTACGCGGCTTCCTGACGATCCTTTTGGTGTTTTGTTTGTCTTGTTTGTTGTTCCCTGTTCCCTGCACTTTATACAGTGTATTCCGCAGTCATCGTGGTTGTCGCCCCACGGTTTAGCGTGGGTGAGGCAATAGGCAGGGACAGAGGGTTGGGTAAGCTCAGGGCACACGCTCCTCTGTTGTCTGTTTATCCCAACCTTGACACTGACCTCTTACTTCCAGCGTACAGCCTTTTCATATGGAGAAGAGTGACGTGCTTGTTATAAAGTAAATACATATTACTGGTGTCTTTATAATCATATATTGTACCTGTGAATAACCAGCAATAGGTATTGGCTTTCTAAGCATAGAAAACCTCTATTATCATCATGATAAGGTGTGAAAGTTTTGTTGTCCCCTAATATACATCCAGTCCATGAGGTCTGAATTCCTAAAGAAAGTGTTCCCCGGGTGTGGTTGACTGAATTATGCACATACTGTAACAAAATACAAAATGCATACTAAAATATAAAACACTATAGTATTACATTTGAAATGCCTTGTAAAGACTTGTTTCACACTAGTATCTGGATCAAACATTGCTGGATGTTATTCCCGCCGGTCCTATTGGCTAAGCAGCAATATTTGTCCAGCTAAATCCTGGCATATTTGCCGGATAGCAGCCAGATCACCACCGGACCCCGTTATAGTCAATGGGTCATTCTGGTAACATCTGGCAATGCCGTAACCAGATAGCTCGGGCAGGCTTTTCTCTGTGAAACAAGCCTTACATATTACATTCATATCTGCCTGCCTTTATTTCACGCCGGCATAGTAAATGCATCTGGCTACAGAAAACTGGTGTAATTTAGGGAAGGGACCTGTGGTCACTTGACTCTACTGCCCGGCTGGACTGGACTCTGGACTGGATGTCTGACTACTCTCTGTGATGCTCTCCAGGTGGCGCACGTGGAAGGAAATGAAACTGAGCTCCCAGGTTCTTCTCCTCCTTCCTCCTTTCATGACATTCCACCTGGTTCCTCACCTTTTCATTGGTGGCAGTGGCTGGCCGGCATCACGGTGGGAAGGAATGAGCGCCCTCCCTCCTTCCCGCTGCACGGCTGCAGATGAGAGCATAGCGTGTGCCACGAGGTGCATGCACGCCATCTCACCTCCTCTGTGTAGCCATTGGGGACCACTGCCTTAAGAGATATAAAAGAACATAAATCCATAAATTAAAATGTTCCTTAGTTTCCTTTCTCTAAGATTTTTCCTGAAGGATATGACCGGGCACTTACTTATCTGTAGTAGGTCTGAATCAGCGAGTGCTGCCCACACAAGGCTGCTCCTTACTGGTGAGGACATGACGTCGGCTTTAACCTTTATACTGACTGCTGATTCAGGGACTAAGAACATTTTTTCGGAAAATTATATTTTTGCAACCAAGTTGTAATTTTCTTAGTTTCCTAAAGAGGCGATGAGTAATTGGTGACTGTGTCCTGACGGCGGAGAAGTCCTCCCCCCTGACTGCTCCTATGGCTGCTCTCCTCCTTCCTCTGCAGACAAGAAGCTGTGTTGGGAACGAGCGGCAATCATATGGCAGCTCTTTTCATGGCCGTATTTTCTTGCCCCTTTTACCCTCTTGCAGCCATCTTTCTTACACCACGCTGACTTCCAGTGATACAAGTGTCATACAGTCACTATGTGCTGCACTAATACCTACTGCACCTGTTTAAGGTTTGACAAGGGGCATACATAAAAATCACTGGGCCCCATAGCAAGAATCTGAATTGGGCCCCATGTCCAGATGCGCCAGATCCGCCACTACCGTGATTTTTGTTGGTGTGTTCCCTTGACAGAGCAGAACTAGAGCAGATGTGAACAAAGCCTAATTCACACCTCAGCTGCTGCAGAACGCCATAATAGTGATAGGAGAACTACAAGTCTCATCATGTCCTGTTTCACACTACCAGCATTAGTTTCAGAAAGCTGTTATGGCATCGAACAGCCTGTTGAAGTGTTCTATATAAAATGGGTCCGGCGGGCATTCCAGTAACCTCCAGCAATGCCAGAACAGCCTGCTGGAACTACTGCCGGAACAGCCTGCTGGAACTACTGCCGGAACAGCCTGCTGGAACTCCTGCCAGAACAGCCCGCTGGGACCAGTGCCGGAACAGCCTGTTGGGACTACTGTCGGAACAGCCTGCTGGAACTTCTGCCGGAACAGCCTGCTGGGACCAGAGCCGGAAAAGCCTGTTGGGACTACTGTCAGAACAGCCTGCTGGAACTACTGCCGGAACAGCCTGCTGGGACCAGTGCCAGAACAGCCTGCTGGAACTACTGTCAGAACAGCCTGTTGGGACTACTGCCGGAACAGCCTGCTGGAACTTCTGCCGGAACAGCCTGCTGGGACCAGAGCCGGAAAAGCCTGTTGGGACTACTGTCAGAACAGCCTGCTGGAACTACTGCCGGAACAGCCTGCTGGGACCAGTGCCAGAACAGCCTGCTGGAACTACTGTCAGAACAGCCTGTTGGGACTACTGCCGGAACAGCCTGCTGGAACTTCTGCCGGAACAGCCTGCTGGGACCAGAGCCGGAAAAGCCTGTTGGGACTACTGTCAGAACAGCCTGCTGGAACTACTGCCGGAACAGCCTGCTGGGACCAGTGCCAGAACAGCCTGCTGGAACTACTGTCAGAACAGCCTGCTGGAACTACTGCCGGAACTGCCTGCTGGGACCAGTGCCAGAACAGCCTGCTGGAACTACTGTCAGAACAGCCTGCTGGAACTACTGCCGGAACAGCCTGCTGGAACTCCTGCCAGAACAGCCTGCTGGGACCAGTGGCGGAACAGCCTGTTGGGACTACTGTCGGAACAGCCTGCTGGAACTTCTGCCGGAACAGCCTGCTGGGACCAGTGCCAGAACAGCCTGCTGGAACTACTGCCGGAACAGCCTGCTGGAACTCCTGCCAGAACAGCCTGCTGGGACCAATGGCGGAACAGCCTGTTGGGACTACTGTCGGAACAGCCTGCTGGAACTTCTGCCGGAACAGCCTGCTGGGACCAGTGCCAGAACAGCCTGCTGGAACTACTGTCGGAAAAGCGTTGCTGGAACTGCTGCCGAAACAGCCCTGCTGGAACTACTGCCAGAACAGCCTGCTGGAACTACTGCCAGAACAGCCTGCTGGAACTACTGCTGGAAAAGCCTGCTGGGACCAGTGCCAGAACAGCCTGCTGGAACTACTGCCGGAACAGCCTGCTAAAACTCAGTGGATATTATCAGTGGATTTGTTACAATTGTATCCAGTCTTGACAATCCTATGTGAACCAAATTCTGTATATCAGTAACACAAATCTCTTGTGTGTCCTCATACTTTGCTACAATGTATCACTCAAAAATGTTCTTTCACCAAAGGCATAGCCTGCCCAAGGAAAAGTTGGCTTGCTGTTCCCTAGCTATGTTGTCCCTGGTATCAGTGAAGGTGAAATGTGTCAGTCCGGAGTCCAGAGCCTATAGAGGACTGTCCAATCTGGACACAATTGTTACAAACTCTCAACTGTGAGAAATGTTAGTTTCTGAATGTAAACAAGAATGTTCCCATTCACTGACAGCAAACAGAGATCCTGAAAACTGACTATATCAGAGGATTAGAGAACTTTTCACTATATAAAGCTCAAGTCCTATGAACACAAAAAAAAAACCAGTGTGATGTCATATAGAAGTATTTTGCTATGTTTTTCTCCAATTTTGTCACCAGTGGATTTTGTTGAAAAAATATCACCTTCAGATCTGAGCTGAAAATCTATGGGACCTGGGTAACATGAATTTTTTGGGACACAAAAGTGATTTTTGCCTAGTTGTATTTTTTATTTTTATTTTTTTTTAAACGCACATGAAACAGTCAAATAAACACCTACCTAATACACGTGTTGTCTCTATCTCTCCTATAGAGCGCCGTTCACACCCGGTATTAGATCAGCTGTACGGTCCAGCAGCCTCCTGGCTGTGACCTCACCAGCATCTTTGGGGGGGTTGGTCCAGTAGTCCTCCTGACTCTGACCGTGCGACCCTCTATCCATAGGCGTCGCTGGGCCCCCCCAAACCTCTGGCTTTACAAAGCCTTGTAGCCCCTCAGCTCTCCTGGCTGAGACCACACAGAGCCTCTGCAGGCCCCAACCTCTCAGGCCTCCTCAGCCTTTCTCTTCTCACAGGCTTCCTCAGCCTTGTGGCCCCCCAGACCTCCCTAGGTCTGTTCCCTGGGGCCCTTTCTCTCAGTCTCATACATAGAGGGACGTTTTATCTCTCCATGATTACAATAGCAGGCCTCACCTGCAATCTCCTCAGCTAACCGCAATACCCGTAGTGTGAGGGTGTGGACTGGCAGATCCCACTATCAAACATATCCCCCAGTCCAAATGAAATCCAGCCCAGAACAACATCTAGACAAACCTGTCTCAGAAAACTGCACTTTGCTGAAACCACTGCAGCTTTCTGAATTTTAGTTATCTCACCCAGCTGAGGTATCCGGGTGGGATATACACGTCTTCCTGTCAGTATGTCAGACCAAATGTGTGTAGGTACCCATAGAATATTTCTGGCCTTTTTGATATATGCCAAAGTGTTTTTTTTTCTTTTTTTTTAGCTTAGATGTTATTGGAAAGTCTATTGTGCATTATGAAATAATCATTTTGCATTGCAATTGAAGTTTTTACCATTTTATTTGATTTTTTTCAAAATGCAGCATGAAAGTTTAGGCTCAAAATCCGCATTAAAAATTCCATGTTTTTTCTGTGTTATTCTCTGCTGGTGAAGATGTCCCCAATTCCCCAACGCACACCTTTCCCCCCGCCGCTTGATTAACAGGGCCGGACTCCCCCTCCTGGGCATTGTCCCATTGGGAGATTTCCCTTTAGGGTCAATGGCTGGTCGGCCCCTGCCACTGTATATCCTCCCATTGCTAAGCATATAGGAGCCCATTCCACACTTTGCTGTGGGACCCTGTGGCCCCTCGTTATTCCTATGGACAGTCATTAGCGGCTGTGATACAAGGCACAAACTGTAACATAATAATGTTTATTCAGGCAATTAACGGGAGCTGAATTTCCTGGCACTCAGAGCGACGCTCATTAATTATCCTGTGACATGTGCTGCAAAATATCTGGAAATATCTGTCACGTTACACATCGAATGCCGGGAGATGACAGGTTTCTCTTGGCCACATCGTATGTTTGTAGAGTGACTTCCTACATGAAACGCGGATTTAAATATATAATCCCGTATATATCACTATATAGTTCTATGCAGCACATTGTATGACGTCAGTATTTTCCCTTTAAAATTTTTTAAAAAATGTCTTCAAAATATCCGCCCTCGAGTCATCGTCTTGTACGGAGTATTCCTGCGAATATCATATAGTCCTACTAGGGACCATAGGGTCACTGTGTCTTTAACTCCCCCCCCCCCCATCCCATCCGTTGTGTAGTTGGATAAATCTGCACTATTGTTCCCTGTTATCAGACATATGGGTTGGCGATGAGTGACATCTTTTCGACTTTATGTCACTTATCTGCGGCGCTGAGAACTTCCAGGAACATTTACATATAATATACACCCATCTGCCATAACATTAAAACCACCTGCCCAATATCATGTAGCTGCCACTAAAACAGTCCGACTGCGGAGGCGTGGGCTCTGAGGTGCCCCGTGGTACCTGGAGCCAAGGTGTTAGCAAAGGGCAGTCTCCATGGAGTGGATGTGCAACCAATGAACCTTGGTTGCCCATGACCCTGTTGCTTTTTGTCCTTCCTTGGGCCACACTTGGTAGGCACTAACCATTGCCAAGACCGCCGGTTTTGGAGACGCTCTGACCCGGTCGTCTTAGCTCAGTGCTAAGAAATTTTAAATTGTATAAATTCCTATACATTGAGCTCCCCCTAGTGGTGGCTGCAGCCAAACCGTTTTAAAATGTTATGTGAATCAAAGCACAAAGTGCTTTATGGTGAGATTTATCAATATATTTATGTCAGTTGTCAGAGCCTCGCATTTCTTTTGATCATCTCTGAGATGTTTCTACACCTTGATTGGAGTCACCTGTGGTAAAGTCAGTGGATTGGACATTTTTTGAAAGACACAACCCTGTCTATACATAAGGTCTCACAGCTGACAATGCTTATCAGAGCAAAAACCAAGTCATGAGGAGGAAAAAACTGCCTGTAGAGCTCAGAGACAGGATTGTGTGGAGGCCCAGATCTGGAGAAGGCAGCAAAAACATTGTTGCTGCACTGAAAGTTCCCAAGAGCACAGTGGCCTCCATAATTCTTACATGGAAGAATGTCTGCGTGTCCCAGCAAGAGCCCTTTCTTGAACCCAAACATCTCTGGAGAGACCTGAACATGGTTGTCCTCCAACGTTCCCATCCAACCTAACAGAGCTGGAGAGAATCTGCAGAAAACAATGGCAGACAATCCCCAAATCCAGGTGCAAACCTTGTGGCATCATCCCCAGGAAGACTGGAGACTGGAATCACTGCCAAAGGGGCTTCAACTAAGTCCCGAGTAAAGGGTGTGAATACTTGAAATTCGCTCATCTCTAGTGACCATCAGTCAGGATTTGGCCCTGAAGCTGATAAGCAACATGCCAGGACGAACTGCAGAAGAAAAAGAAGAAGATTCAATGCTGGAAATATTGAGTCTTTTCATAAACTTGATGTATTTGTAGAAAATTAAAAGAAAAAACTTAAGAAATGCTTTTAATTATCTTTCTGTATACCAAAGAAACATCTGACAAAAGAAATTCCAAAAACACTGAGGCTGCAAACTGTGCTAATGTAAATTCATGTCCGTCTCAAAATTTTTAGCCACAACTGTAGATCTCCTGCAGGGAGGACTAAGCATAACTATTACATAGGTCTATCCGTGACTGTGAGCCAAAATCAGGAGCGGAGTAAGAGCAGAAATAAGGTATGATGGAGAGATCTTGGCTCACAATCAAGGGCGGATTGGCCATAGACCTTACAGGGAAATTTCCCGGTGGGCCAATGCCCAGAGGGCCACCTGCGCCCTCCTCACAGCCGGCCAGTGAAATTTTTTGGGGATATATTTTGTGCTGCTGGCAGTATATTGTGATGGACTGTGGTATTTGGCTCTGTTGGGGTGGTATAATGTACCACAATATGGTATTGCTGGCCCTGCCTTCCATCAATTTGGATCCAACTCCAAAACAGGGCCACTTTTAGTATTTTTTCCAGGGCCACTTTAAGTTCCCAGTCCGCCCCTGCTCACAATCACCGATGAAACGTGATGTGTGAACTAGGCCTTACTATGATATACGCTGAATAACCGTGGAGCCCCAGTTATGGGTCTACAACACAGTGAAAGCCAGATATCCCTCAAAGGAACACCAAGCAAAGGGGTGTCCCCATTACAGAGATCACCAAATCCACCATATTAAGTGGCCCCTATGTCAAGATCCCGCTCTTTTACAAGCCAGTTATCCACCCGCAGAGGCTCCACGGCAGTTTTTGTAGCTGGTCTCCCTGAGATCATCTATTGTTTTGTTTTACTATGATATACTAGATATTAATTTGGAGGTGAAGTTCTATAGGGGTAGAAAAGGGGGTCCCTCCAAATCTTTGACCCTTCCTATCCTCCTTATTCCTTCCATCTCCAGATATTTCAAGAATAATGTTTGAATAGCGCCACCTGTTGTGTCTCTTGAGCAGAGAAGATGCAGCAGCCTCATAAACCGCTGGTTTAGCACAGCTGGAATCCCCTCACATACAGAAAGACCAGAGATAGAGGCAAGACTGTATACACGTGTCCTCCCCTGACTGGGGAGGACATTATTGAGGTGGACATAGAAATGCTGCTAAACAGAAACAGCAGATGGCGCCATACTGACATTATTCCTGGAATATCTGAGATTTAAGCATTTTTATTAGTATGTGTAAGTACCAAAAATATTTAGTAACTGACGTCATTATATTGTGAGCCCATTAGGGACCAGTATAGACGCTCTCTATATTGTGCTGCTAATATACTAATTGTTGGGGATAAACATTGATTTTTCATGAGCAGGGGTACACGTGCAGCAACCCGGACTGCAGGGGCATGTGTGAGTGTTAGAGATGTCACAGTGTCTATGGTGCCGGTGGTTACAATACTCATAGTTTGGTGACTATGACTCCCTGGGTCGGCGTGCAGTTGTGTGGAGAGTCACCAATCTCCTCGGGGCACTCTCTGGTCCTCAGGGCTCTGCCGGATGGTAAGGCGAGGTGCCCTTGATGTTTCAGTATTAGGGTGTCTGTCGGCAGGGTCCTGGTAGTAGATCGTCACTGCCTTGTGAGGTAGCTATCCACCAATTTACAAATATTTCCATTTTACAGATAGCAAAGATGTTGATGCTGCAAAGGTAACCTCCTTAGGTTGAGAGTACACATCAAGGGGGGAGATTTATCACAACTGGTGAAAAGTAGAACTGCCTTAGTTGCCCCTGGCAACCAATCAGATTCCAGCTTTCATTTTTCACAGCTCTTTTGGAAAATGAAAGGATCAATCTGATTGGTTGCTATGGGCAACTATGCCAGTTGTACTTTACACCAGTTGTGATAAATCTCCCCCCAAATGTTTAGTATTCTTTCTTTCTTCCTCAACTCCTCAATCCACCTGTCTTCTAGGCCTAGCATTGGACAATCACAATATTGAAGATTTTCACATCAGCAATCCCACAGGGCGGCATCCGTGCATGGCAGGGATTAATACATCTGCTCCATTATTTCTGGGTGCAAAAATAGAGATATGTCCACACTTCCCAGAGGGTTTAAAAGTGGGTACGACAATACAACTCGGTACCTGTAGCTATAGGTTCACTGTGTAGATGCCGGAGGCTATATCTGTTCACACTTGTGCCAGCAAAGTCCATAAAGCTATATGTAGCTAATTACCTAAGCTGGGCTTCTTTATGTCCAGTTCTTGTACGGGTCCTAGTGGCTTAGATATGGTTAGTGCCAAAGGAAAAAGTCTGACTTGGCCAAGGCCAGACACATATGGCAGCCTCAGGTCAGATGAACTCCTCCTGCACTTGACTTGTGTTACTTAGGTCTGTACTCTGTACTCAACACTCCATATCTCTCTCCTCTTTTTACTGAAATAGCACCATCTAGTGGTCAAATAGACAAATAATCTCACTCAGCCTAGACAGATCCTTTGCAGCATTACATTCTAAATAAGCAATATATGAAATGACATGGCTATCATACACACAGTTTGCGGTGTCCCTTGTCACATTATATGTGGGACGCTGCACACGTAGCCTTTCTTCTGCCTGAGGTGAAAACTGAAACAGCACCCTATCCCCCCCTTGCCAATTTCTTAACCTAACCCCTTTGCCACAATGAAAGCGCTCATTGCCCATGGCCCTTCCGCTGCCCCCCTCTTGTCCCTACCTGGTGCTGCCTGAGGCAATCGCCTCACCTGATCTCATTGGTGGTACGCCGATTGAGTTCTTCCACAGTGAGGGTCTGTCCCCAAACGTGAAGGAGCGCCCATCTACCTCTTGCCCTGCCTTCAAAATCTCACTCCAGCAACGCTGCTCCAATTAGCGGCACAAGTACAGAAGCTCTGCTTTTGCCTTGGGAGCGGCGACTGTTCATGCGCTTCTACTCTGAAGTGTAGCGTTGCACATGCGTAGTTGCTGACCTGGTGGCGGAAGCAGCAGCACAGGAGTGAGATTGCCAGCTCTGACACTCAACAGGATGGGGGCGTTCCTTCAACTGCGGGGGCAGCCCCTCATAGATGTCAAATTCTTAAACATGAGACGAATCGATTAGTTAGAAATTAGAATCCCCAGTTATAGGATGATTTCCTTTATGACGGACAGAACATTTGTGTAAAATAAGAAAACATTGTAAATATCTGAGAATTGACATTTTACATTTGTGTCACAATTTCACAATTTCTTCCTAATTTACATCTGAAGACGCTTTATCTCCAAGTGATCAGATGAAGGAAGGAATCTTCTTTCTGGAGGAACAAACATCTCTGCAGCCGCTGAACGTCTGCCAGCCGCACATGCCAGTGACAGCGAGCGATGCTGCAGGATGAAGCTCATTAATTGTTTACATGACGCATCCTGTCCTATGTGCCCACTGCTACTAGTATGTGCCGGGGTATGATCGAGAGCCTGACAACACTGGTGCCTGAAGGTGACGTGTGCGGTCTGAGGCTGACAGGGAACCTCCACCTCTCATCACCTTATTTTATACTGAATTCATCTACATGAAAGTATTATACTCCAGAGCTGCACTCACTATTCTGCTAGTGGAGTCACTGTGTACATACATTACATTACTTATCCTGTACTGATCCTGAGTTACATCCTGTATTATACTCCAGAGCTGTACTCACTATTCTGCTGGTGCAGTCACTGTGTACATACATTACTTATCCTGTACTGATCCTGAGTTACATCCTATATTATACTCCAGAGCTGCACTCACTATTCTGCTGGTGCAGTCACTGTGTACATACATTACTTATCCTGTACTGATCCTGAGTTACATCCTATATTATACTCCAGAGCTGCACTCACTATTCTGCTGGTGCAGTCACTGTGTACATACATTACTTATCCTGTACTGATCCTGAGTTACATCCTGTATTATACTCCAGAGCTGCACTCACTATTCTGCTGGTGCAGTCACTGTGTACATACATTACTTATCCTGCACTGATCCTGAGTTACATCCTGTATTATACTCCAGAGCTGCACTCACTATTCTGCTGGTGGAGTCACTGTGTACATACATTACTTATCCTGTACTGATCCTGAGTTACATCCTGTATTATACTCCAGAGCTGCACTCACTATTATGCTGGTGGAGTCACTGTGTACATACATTACTTATCCTGTACTGATCCTGGGTTACATCCTGTATTATACTCCAGAGCTGCACTCACTATTCTGCTGGTGCAGTCACTGTGTACATACATTACTTATCCTGTACTGATCCTGAGTTACATCCTGTATTATACTTCAGAGCTGCACTCACTATTCTGCTGGTGCAGTCACTGTGTACATACATTACTTATCCTGTACTGATCCTGAGTTACATTCTGTATTATACTCCAGAGCTGCACTCACTATTCTGCTGGTGCAGTCACTGTGTACATACATTACTTATCCTGTACTGATCCTGAGTTACATCCTGTATTATACTCCAGAGCTGCACTCACTATTCTGCTGGTGCAGTCACTGTGTACATACATTACTTATCCTGTACTGATCCTGAGTTACATCCTGTATTATACTCCAGAGCTGCACTCACTATTCTGCTGGTGCAGTCACTGTGTACATTACTTATCCTGTACTGATCCTGAGTTACATCCTGTATTATACTCCAGAGCTGTACTCACTATTCTGCTGGTGCAGTCACTGTGTACATACATTACTTATCCTGTACTGATCCTGAGTTACATCCTATATTATACTCCAGAGCTGCACTCACTATTCTGCTGGTGCAGTCACTGTGTACATACATTACTTATCCTGTACTGATCCTGAGTTACATCCTATATTATACTCCAGAGCTGCACTCACTATTCTGCTGGTGCAGTCACTGTGTACATACATTACTTATCCTGTACTGATCCTGAGTTACATCCTGTATTATACTCCAGAGCTGCACTCACTATTCTGCTGGTGCAGTCACTGTGTACATACATTACTTATCCTGCACTGATCCTGAGTTACATCATGTATTATACTCCAGAGCTGCACTCACTATTCTGCTGGTGGAGTCACTGTGTACATACATTACTTATCCTGTACTGATCCTGAGTTACATCCTGTATTATACTCCAGAGCTGCACTCACTATTATGCTGGTGGAGTCACTGTGTACATACATTACTTATCCTGTACTGATCCTGGGTTACATCCTGTATTATACTCCAGAGCTGCACTCACTATTCTGCTGGTGCAGTCACTGTGTACATACATTACTTATCCTGTACTGATCCTGAGTTACATCCTGTATTATACTTCAGAGCTGCACTCACTATTCTGCTGGTGCAGTCACTGTGTACATACATTACTTATCCTGTACTGATCCTGAGTTACATTCTGTATTATACTCCAGAGCTGCACTCACTATTCTGCTGGTGCAGTCACTGTGTACATACATTACTTATCCTGTACTGATCCTGAGTTACATCCTGTATTATACTCCAGAGCTGCCCTCACTATTCTGCTGGTGCAGTCACTGTGTACATACATTACTTCTCCTGTACTGATCCTGAGTTACATCCTGTATTATACTCCAGAGCTGCACTCACTATTCTGCTGGTGCAGTCACTGTGTACATTACTTATCCTGTACTGATCCTGAGTTACATCCTGTATTTCTTTTATTAAAATTTTAAAAACATTACAAATAAATAAATAAATACAGAAATCACACCAAAATATGACACCAAACACAAACCAAATATACAGGATATAATGCACCTCAGATAACACCGGTCCAGCCCTACACTCGCCCCCCACAGAACACCCACTATATACAATATATACAGTATTTACTATTTAAATAACAATATTAATAACAAGGCACTAACCTTCCTGATCCGGTTGCACTTTTCCTAAACACAGCAGATATAAAACAAACAAACTTACAAAAATCCCACATACCAATACCCCAAACAAAACATTTTTTTTTTATTATTATTTTTTTTATTATTATTATTTTTTTTATATTTTATATTTTTTTTTGGGCCCTGAGCTGGCCCCGCATCCCATGCCCCCAGCACATGATAACAGATGTCCATGAACCAGCCCAGGATTTTCTCTTTTACCCGAAAAAGTCCAAAGTCCCCAAAGTCCCATGAAACCCTCCCCCCAATTACCCACCACCCAACCTGACACTACACCCAAAGCTCACATAAGAAAATACAACACTATATAAATAAACACATATACAAACTATATACAGATATACAGAAATACAAATATACAGATAATATACACATAGACATATACACTAAAACACATGGCAGACCACCCGCACCACCCACCGTGAGGCTTTTCAGCCACACACAACCATTAAAGCCCAAGTTCGGCGCCTGCGAGCCCTATGTCCTCATACAGCCATCAAAACAAAGATCTAGAGTGTCAGCATCAGCCCACCACCAGGAAGGGAGACAATAGGCTAGGGTACCCCAAAAGCAAAACCCCTCCAGAGGAGAGAGGCTCTACCCGCCCCCAACCTCTCGTACTCCAGAGAGCGCACCTTCACCAGGTCACCCAGAATGTTCCTAACCACCTCATCCACGGGGAGGATTTTGCGCTGCGTCGAGACTAAGCACCGTGCGTGCCACATGTAGTACCTGACCACTGAGCTGACTAGGAATAAAGTGCAGCGGTCCCTACTACCCAGGTGTCTGAATGCTCCATAGGCCCATTCCGCGTAGGAGAGAGTGACCAGCCTAGGCCAGCCGATGGAGCTCCCCACCCTGGTGTAAACCTCTGTGTTGAAGGGACACTGAAGCAGGAAGTGGTCCATGCTCTCCAGCACACCACCGCACTCCTCTAGGGGACACCCCCTGTCCTCAGAGCTCCTACACTTCAGATTGTCCCTCACACACAGTTTCCCGTGGAAGCAGCGCCAAGTCAAGTCAAGAAACTTCAAAGGGATCCTGATGGAATTCAAAAGCCGTAACCCAACCCTCAGATCCCGACTTGGGCAGTCCCTGAGGGCCAGAGGTTTCTGGAAATGGGTCAACAGAACCCTCTGGTCAAGGGGTTTCCTTGACTGAGTCCTGATTTCCCACATCCCCAGACCCCACTGACGTAATACCTTCAGAACCAGGGCAGCATAAGCCGGGAGATGCCCATGTGGCGTGCGGGGATCCTTCACTTTCCCTCCTGTCTCCCATTCCTGGAAGAAAGGCCGAAACCATCCCCGACAGGAGACTACCCACGGAGGAGCCCTCTCTTTCCAGAGGTTTGCCAGATTGATCTTAATAAAGGTGTTCACCAGGAACACCACAGGGTTGACCATATCCAACCCTCCTAGTCTCCTCGTACGGTAAGTAACTTCCCTCTTGACAAGGTTCAGTCTATTCCCCCATAACATCTGGAAGAACAGACTGTAGACCCGAGTCCAGAGAGGTTCTGGCAAGACGCACACACTGCCCAGATATAACAGCAACGGGATCAGGTAGGTTTTGATAATGTTCACCCTTTCCCTGAGGGTCAAAGACCAACCCTTCCACTGGTCCACCTTCTGAGTGGCAATCTTAAGCCTGCTATCCCAATTTTGATGGGGGTAATCCCCCTGGCCAAATTCAATGCCAAGGACTTTTGTAGACTCCTGGGGCTCTGGAAGGGTGTCCGGGAGATCAAAACCAGGATCTCCTCCTCCCAGCCAGAGACTCTCACACTTATCTCGATTGATCTTGGACCCAGATGACTCTGAGTAGCGTTCTACCTCTGACAGCACTCACTCTGCCTCCCCTCTCGAAGACACAACGATAGTTACGTCATCGGCATACGCCACCACCCTTAGTGTGGTCTCCGGAGCCGCCTGGTCCATCCCGACACCCGCCAACGGTCCACGATCGACCCTCCTAAGGAAGGGATCAATCGCAAACACGTACAATAGCGGGCTCAAAGGACAACCCTGGCGAACCCCAGATCCCACCTCAAAAGGGCGGCCAATCCAACCGTTCACAAGAGGGAAACTCTCTGCCCCTGCGTACAAGGTCTTAAGCCAATCAACAAACCCCCCCGGCAGGCCATATCTCAGAAGGACAGACCAGAGGTACTCGTGGTCAACACGATCAAAAGCTTTTGCCTGATCCAAGGACAGCATGTACCCCTTCCAGTGACCTGCCCTGCCCTGCTCCACGGCCTCTCGGACACTAAGCACAGCACTAAAAGTACTGCGGCCTGGAACAGAGCAATGCTGGGCCCCAGAAAGGAGCTGGTACGCAAACTTCACCAACCGATTAAATAGCACCTTTGCCAGAATCTTTCTGTCCACACTGAGGAGCGCTATGGGACGCCAGTTCTCAATGTGGAATGGATCTTTACCCTTTGACAGAATGATCAGGGCCGACCTCCTCATTGACTTTGGCAGAGTACCCGAGGAGAGGCACTCATTGAATACCTCAGTCAAGAGGGGAACTAAGGTGTCCTTAAAGGTCTTATAAAACTCAGATGTTAAGCCATCCGGACCTGGCGACTTTTTGGGAGCAAGACCCTCAATCACCAGACTGACTTCCTCTTCCTGGATCACTGCAGTCAAAACATCAAGAGAGGGGTCTACTCCTGGTTCAGGAACAGTTTCAGCCAGGAAAGCCGACATCCTATCGCGATCAAGATCCCTCTTCGCCATGAGATGTGAGTAAAAGGATCTGACGACCTCCAAGATCCCTGATCTGGACCTTCTCAGGGACCCCGTTACATCCTGTATTATACTCCAGAGCTGCGCTCACTATTCTGCCAGTGTAGTCACTGTGTACATACATTACTTATCCTGTACTGATCCTAAGTTATATCCTGTATTATACTCCAGAGCTGCACTCACTATTATGCTGGTGCAGTCACTGTGTACATACATTACTTATCCTGTACTGATCCTGAGTTACATCCTGTATTATACTCCAGAGCTGGACTCACTATTCTGCCAGTGTAGTCACTGTGTACATACATTACTTATCCTGTACTGATCCTGAGTTACATCCTGTATTATACTCCAGAGCTGCACTCACTATTCTGCTGGTGGAGTCACTGTGTACATACATTACATTACTTATCCTGTACTGATCCTGAGTTACATCCTGTATTATACTCCAGAGCTGCACTCACTATTCTGCTGGTGCAGTCACTGTGTACATACATTACTTATCCTGTACTGATCCTGAGTTACATCCTGTATTATACTCCAGAGCTGCACTCACTATTCTGCTGGTGGAGTCACTGTGTACATACATTACATTACTTATCCTGTACTGATCCTGAGTTACATCCTGTATTATACTCCAGAGCTGCACTCACTATTCTGCTGGTGCAGTCACTGTGTACATACATTACTTATCCTGTACTGATCCTGAGTTACATCCTGTATTATACTCCAGAGCTGCACTCTCTATTCTGCTGGTGGAGTCACTGTGTACATACATTACTTATCCTGTACTGATCCTGAGTTACATCCTGTATTATACTCCAGAGCTGCACTCACTATTCTGCTGGTGGAGTCACTGTGTACATACATTACTTATCCTGTACTGATCCTGAGTTACATCCTGTATTATACTCCAGAGCTGCACTCACTATTCTGCTGGTGGAGTCACTGTGTACATACATTACATTACTTATCCTGTACTGATCCTGAGTTACATCCTGTATTATACTCCAGAGCTGCACTCACTATTCTGCTGGTGCAGTCACTGTGTACATACATTACTTATCCTGTACTGATCCTGAGTTACATCCTGTATTAAATACTCCAGAGCTGCACTCACTATTCTGCTGGTGCAGTCACTGTGTACATACATTACTTATCCTGTACTAATCCTGAGTTATATCCTGTATTATACTCCAGAGCTGTACTCACTATTCTGCTGGTGGAGTCACTGTGTACATACATTACTTATCCTGTACTGATCCTCAGTTACATCCTGTATTATACTCCAGAGCTGCACTCACTATTCTGCTGGTGCAGTCACTGTGTACATACATTACTTATCCTGTACTGATCCTGAGTTACATCCTATATTATACTCCAGAGCTGTACTCGCTTTGGGTCCAGGTATCTTTCAAGCACCATATATATAACCTTTAGGGAACATGCAAAGGGCAGTGTAGTTTATGCAGAAATAAAAGTGATAAATCAGTTGTGTAAAAACAGCAGCAATTAAAACACAAAGTACAAACAAATCCTGGACTGACTGACAGGAGAGGAGTCGTTGCATTGTGTTGTGGGTGCAGCTCCAGCCTCCCGCTGCGGACTCTCACCCATCAGACACTGGCGGTGTACTTTAGTAATATATCTACGATGAGGCTATTCCGAATGTAGTGTAAATTCTGTGTACATCGGATGTTCTAGTCATGTCCATAAGGGGGCGCACATGTTTATCTCAGTCTCCATTGGAATCTATGGAGGGTGATGGAGCTTGAAAAGCTGCTTTCATGTCTCCCATACAAGTCTATGGAAGATACAGGAGCTGCTCGGCCGGTACATCACCAGGCCATAGAGCTGTCAAAATGTGCTGCTCCCTGGTGATGGAAAAGCAACAGGTTTCTGGTTGCAGCTTTCAGTGTGTATATAGAAGAAAATAAAACACTGCATATAAAAATCACTGTTCTATTATTTTCATTATGTTCTGGTGTTTTTGTGCTGATTTTGAATAATTTTAAAGAATTTTCTCTGTTCACATCCAAAGCTGCATCCAAAATTCTTCTCATGGACATTGTGAACAGACGTCAGTTCTCTCCACCGCGTGTGACCTGACGTGTCTTGCTTTTAACATTGCTATGAGCTGCAATGGGAGAGACATATGGTTCCCATAATGCACTGCTCTCTGGTAACAGGAATCCAGTGAAATGCTAGATGCAGCTTTCGGTGTGAATGGAGAAAAAAAAAACATTTTGCATAAAAAGATGTCACTGTTTTATTTTCATTTTGTTTCTTTTGTACGGATTTCGAATTATTTTCACAGAATTTTTCTCCGTTCACATTCAAAGCTGCTTCCAAAATTCTGCTAATGGTCCATGGAAGCTCAACCCCATTGTCAGACATGTATCCCGTCAGCCTAGCAGCAACAGGGCACACTGAGCTCCACAGGCGGAATTCTGGGTGCAGCTTTGGATGTGACTAGAGAAGAGAATATCACACTCAATATGAATACAGGACAAGTAATTTAAGGCATTTACACAGTTTCTCCACATTTCATTCAGACTGTGTGTAGGGGATGTGGTCAGGTGTGGCAGTGGAGTTCCCCTTTAAGTCTTTTAATGTGACCTCTTGGGTCTGGGGTCTCCTTGATATCCAGGAGCTCAGCTAACGAAGCGGAATAACGATGGCGGGCAGCACACTGATCTTTTGTGCGCCCGGCCCGTGTCGCGCTTGTTTTCCATGTGTGTAGGTGTGACGTGTGCGGGAATGCTTATCTGGAATGCAGGGAATGTCGCCCCGTGTGAAGCCCCCATTCTGTGGCCGCGGCGGAGATGGCGCAGCTTATGTGGAGCCGTTTCATAAAAACACACAGAACCGTCCCTTCGCCTCGTCCGCCATTGTCCAGGGACGCTTCCTTTGTGCTGTTGCCCCTGGGGGCGGAATTTTGTCAATGACCCCCCAACCTGTGCGGCACAATGACATGAATGTGTGTTGGAAGCCGTGGAAAATCGACACAAGCGCCTGTTGTATCTGAACTTCCATAGAGTCTCCCTACACCACTCTACAGAATATGGGGGAGGGGAGGGGTGCCACCCAGCTTTCCTAGAGCCCCGATCGGAGAGATTACCAGATTGTCACACAGGGACGCAAGGATCCCGCTTTCATGATGGACCCCCGCCATTCTAAAGGTTATCCTGTGCTCAGTGACTTGTTTCCAGAGTGCCCCTTTAATGCAATGTTACCTTCAGGAGTCATTAAGAGCTGAGCTGCTTTGGAAAATTTAAAGGGGTTTTAAGAGTGTTGTGTACTGATCGGTCGGTGGGGGTCCAACTCACCTGCCGTTGATTAGCTGCCGATCTGGTGAGCGCTCGGCCAGTCACATGGTCTAGGTAAAGCTCAGTCCCATTCAAGTGAAGGAGGCTGCGCTGCAGTACCAGGTACAGCCACCATACACTCGATGGCACTGTGCTTGGTAAGCTGTGAGAAGGTCACGGCGCTCCCTGGAGCAGCTGAATGGTGGGGGCGCCGGGTGTCGGACCCCCCACTGATCAGATACTGGTGACCTATCCTGAGGGTAGGTCTTAAGTATAAAACATTCAGAAAAAAACTCCTTTAACTTGACACCCAGCTTTCCCGGCAACAGATATAACTTAAAGGGATATTCCGGAAGGTAAAAGTTATCCCCTATAAACAGGATTGGGTATACCTATCAGATCAGTAGGGGTCCCAGCTGTAGAAAACGAGAACGCCCCCTACCTCCTTCTATCCTAGGGTGGCCACCGGCTTCATCTCAAAAAGGACATTTTCGGCCACACCCCCAACATGTTAAACCACACCCAATCTGCTAAACCACGCCCCCAATCTGCTAAACCACGCCCCCAATCGGCTCGTACACCGTCACCCATCACACCTCCCCTGGCTCTTACCACACATACACAGGTCGGATGGGGATCTGGCACCCCCACCCCCACCACGTGAAAATTCAAGCCAGCAAGCCTAACTATAAAAATACCGCTCTAGTATGGTTAGAATAAAGAGGATTGTTCAGTAATTAAAAATAAAATATGGCAGATGGAAAAGAAATCCACAATTCTCAGCTGTTCCCTCCCTGCCATTGAATGCTTTGGTTATATGGCTGCAGTGGTGACGCCTGTGACACGCTGGACTTTCTGGCATCATTGCTGCTGCCACGTAAACAAAGACTGACAGACATGTAATGGGCGAGTGTGCACATCTGTCATAGTGCTAGTGATGTGCACACTGATGGGCAGGTGTATGGCATGTGACCACTGCAGCCAGTTCTCAGCATTAGAGCACTGATTGGCTGCAGCAGTAACATACCATATACCGGCAGGTGACACATATCTGGATGGACATTACATTCACCAGCACCAGACATACCAGATGATACAGCACCACTTACCTCTTACATCCAGTGACGTCTCCCTGATGTAGATCTTCTCTTTTCTCATCTTCTCTATTTGGCCCACACCGCCATGACACTTCTTTCAGCTCCATCTTCTCTCTGCCACAAAGACATCATAGATTACCCACTTTTACTGTTATCCTGCTGCTGCCTAAAATACTGCGCCCACTGTGCTCCCCAATGTCCCCAAATACTATACTGTAGATATAACAGTGCCATATAGGTAGGACCCCATATAGTCACCGTGCTCCCACTAATAATTCTCTCCTAGAGTGTCCCATTAGTAATAGTGCCCCAATAGTGATAATGCTCCACCAGTATCCCTTTTTAGCAGTAGTGCCCTCCATATTGTACTAATTATAGTAACACCCCCAATAGTACCCTTGGTAGTAGTAATAATTCCCCATAATAGAAACCATTTTCCCATAGTGCCTCCAGTAGTGCTCCCAGAAATAATAAGGACCCGCTGTAATGGTCCCAAAATCATCCCACTGTGCCCCCATCAGACCTCAGATCAGCCCACTGTGCCCCCATCAGACCTCACATCAGTCCACAGTGCCCCCTTCAGACCTCAGATCAGCCCACAGTGCCCCCATCAGACCTCAGATCAGCCTGTAGTGCCCCCTTCAGACCTCAGATCAGCCCACAGTGCCCCCATCAGACCTCAGATCAGCCTGTAGTGCCCCCATCAGACCTCAGATCAGCCCACAGGGCCCCCATCAGACCTCAGATCAGCCTGTAGTGCCCCCTTCAGACCTCAGATCAGCCCACAGTGCCCCTTTCAGACCTCAGATCAGCCTGTAGTGCCCCCTTCAGACCTCAGATTAGCCTGTAGTGCCCCTTCAGACCTCAGATTAGCCTGTAGTGCCCCCTTTAGACCTCAGATCAGCCTGTAGTGCCCCCTTCAGACCTCAGATTAGCCTGTAGTGCCCCCTTCAGACCTCAGATCAGCCTGTAGTGCCCCCTTCAGACCTCAGATCAGCCTGTAGTGCCCCCTTCAGACCTCAGATCAGCCCACTGTGCCCCATAAAAAAAAAAAATCTTACCTCTGCTGGGCTGCAGCTCCGCTCCGACGCTCTTCTCTCTTCACTGCCCGCGCTGCACTGTCACCTGACTGCGTGCAGCGTCAGGTCAGAGTGCGCGCACTACGTCCTGACGCTGTACCACTCAGGCGTGTGCAGCGCAGTCAGGAAGACCACCAATGAAGGTACCGGAGCGCAGGAGCTCAGCGGTGAGTACCAGGACCCAGCTCCTGCGCTCCAGCAATGAGTGCTTCCATCTGTATTGATGGAAGCGCTCATTGCTTCCTGCGCCCCTGAAAAGGAGGACTTCTGGCCGTCCGTCCTGGCCTTTAGCCAGACGGAGTACCAGGAGGCCAAAAACCGGACTGTCCGGCCAAAAACCGGACGGATGGCCAAGTGACCAGAGCGGCCGATTGCACATGTGCGCTGTACTCGGCTATCCCAGAACTCCCATAGAAATGCATGGAGTGGTTAGGGGATAACTTCTACCTAGCGGAATACCCCTTTAATGCACTGGTGCTCGATCCTCTGCCTGCAATCACCTAGAACTGCTGCCCTGCATTAATGATGGCTCCGGGTTGTCAGGTGGACCAGGTCTTTGCTTCTACCTTGGTAGTCATCCACACAGCTCTACTCCTGATAGCATTCATTGCTATTTTCATGATATCTGCTTGCTGTCAGTGTCCAGCAACATCCAAAACTAAGACCTATCAATGCCTGGTCATTTGTTAGAATTGTATCCAATTTAGACAATCCTCTGTGACCTAAACAGTCATAAAGGGGTTGTCCCACGAAAAAATATTCTACATTTTTCAAACCAGCACCTCGAGTTATTCACTGAAATCTATCTGTATAACGCCACCTGCTGTTTGCTCTTTTTCTAATTCCTCTGTCTTGCTCGCTGAGACGGAAGCACATGCTCAGTTCCATCCTTCAACTGCCACCAGTTGTAGCAGAAAAGACACACCCCCTGATAAAGGACACACCCCTGAGGAAGGACACACCCCTGAGGAAGGACACACCCCCGAGGAAGGACACCCCCCCGAGGAAGGACACCCCATCCCCCCGAGTTGCCAGCTTGAAATAAATCTAGCAGAGCAATTAGAGCAACGAATTGTGAGATCTCTGGATCCATGTGAGGTACAGGACTGGTTCTAGCTTTCTTAGAAGGAGATTATCATGTACTATATGATGTCTGATTTTCATTTTTTAGGTTATTCATGGGGATGACCCCTTTAACTCAGGACTGATCCATTTAACTGCACTGAAACATTGTAGCAAAGTATCAGAACAGGAGAGCTATTTCTGCTGCTGATCTGTATAGTTCAACGTGTCTGAAAAGAGCTAATCTCTGGGGGTTCTGCTGACTGCTGTGTCTCCTGAGCCTCCCACATGTATGCATACTTGGCTAGGCCGAGCATGCCTGTGCATTGAATGGGAAAACCGGAGAAACTTATCGTCTCAAACAAAAAAGAAAAAAAGGTTCAGGTAGTTGAAATCCAGCAGCCCGATCCCCTCCCCCGACATCAGCCACCCAGGGGATCGGGAGACCCCATAAACCCTACATGGTCGGCCGAACCCACCAAAGTCATCTTCACGGACCCATGGACTTCAATGGGGGCAGGGGAACCATAATGACGGAGAAAATACATCACAGTCCACAGAAAACCGCTGATGTGTGAATATACAAACTGAAGTCAGTGGATACGTGAGCGGTCTGACCACGTACAGCACACATTCACGGCTCAATGACGTGGAAAGGAGGCCTTACCGCTCACATATTTTATCATGTATTTTTTCAGGTTTTTTTTTTTTTATTCAGTTGCAAAAACATCTGAAAAAAGGCTCCACCGAGAATTTGCTGCGTTTTCCAAAAATGCTAAAGAAGTAAAAATGCAGAAATGCAACAAAAAACTAATAAAAAAATATTGAATGTCATGTTTTTCATAATTCCCAACTGATTTTTAACAAATATTTGGTCGCAACGAAACTTCTGGTGTGGTGTTTTTTGTTTTTTTTTAAAGCCTCATCTACATTACTGCTATAGACGCTACATATTTTTCCTGCCTGTGGAAAACCTGCCACGTATACACCATGTGTAGAAGTACCGTAAGGTTAGAGTCCGCTTGGAGGCTCCATCGTAGATTCTGGCAATTAAAAACAACATATAAAAAATTAAAAAAGGACAAAATACTTCTGCAAGCAATATGCATGCCAGGACCCCGCTATAGTAAATGGGATCTGGCGGTGGAGTCCAGCATACGATGGGTCGTGGTATGTCGGTATTCTGTTCCTGTTCTGGAGTGCAGCCCCAGATCGGACCTTAGCCCAGGGCAGGGGCGCACATACCACTTCTAGACACATTTTTTTGCAGCAATTTTTCTGGCGTACTTGCTGAAAGTTTATAGGGAAATATTACATGACTAAGAAGGCTTTTTGTGGCGTTTTTCCTCACATTTGATGCATTTTATTCAGACATTTTTTCGACAGATTTCTCTGTAAGCGAAAAAGCCAGAAAAAAGTATTAAAACGCACCACAAAAAATGTATTTTTGTTTCACCTGTGTAAGGCTTAGTTCACATTTCTATGTCCATGTCACATCCGTGAAAAAAAGCATACGTGTTTGGTCCGTGTGTCCGTTTTTACCATCTGTGTGTCATCCGTAATTCACTGATGTTGCTCAGCTGAAGATTCCAAAGAATCTCCTATTAGTCTTCAGTGAAAAACTGACGGAACACGGACTTCAATGGCCTTGCTTGGTCTGCCTCACAGATCAAAGTAGTGCGTGTCCCCGTGATTTTTTTAACAGTCGGTAAAAAAATACTGAAATGTGAACGGACACATTTAAATCAATGGGTGCGTGTGCAGCACCCATTGGACAGGGCAGCACTGATTGGCTAGAGTCAGTCTGTGCAGGTACACACCCCCAACTGGTCACCTCCCCTCTGTTCCTTTACTGAAGGCAAATAGCAATTCATTCATAACTTCTAGTGCAAATAATAAAGGAATGGCACAACATAGAGACATAAGAATAGATGTTCCAGAATTGTTATTACATTGGGAATGCATGAAGATATTAAAACAGGCATGTCAGGAGTGATGAAAGGTCCTCTTTAAGTATTTTTATTGTGCATAAGTATGATTGAATGATTGCATTTTACTCATTTTGGGCTAAAAATATTTTTTTCAATTGGTCTTTATTAAAACTTTCCATCTGTTTTTGAGATACAGGGGTTAAAAATCAGTCTGTTTGCAAAGTATCACTTTTCAGTCCTGTTAGCTGACAGCTAATGTGAAGCCTTATCTCTGATCTCCTGACCTTATAAACACTCATTATAGCTAAACTCTTATCAAACTGATAAGAATATGGTTAAAATGAGTGTTTATGAGGTCAGGAGACTTAGAAGTGATGCTCTTCAAACAGACTGATTTTTAACCCCTGTAACTGAAAAAAGGCTGAACATTTTTAATAAACACCAATTGAAAAGATGATTTTTAGCTCAAAATGAGTAAAATGCAATAATAAAACATGCTGTGAAGGTGTATATAGCCTTTACGAAAAAAAAAAACCAAAGAGCAAAGCCCTAAAAAATGCTAAATTACTGATTTTTTCCCTCCATAAAAGCTTTTCATTGCAATATACTGTATGTATCCCAAATAGTGCCATTAAAAAATACAACTTTTAGTACTGAAAACAAGCCCTCAAAAAAAACAAAACAAAAAACACACTTCACAAAGGCCCAATTTAGGCCTGGCGGTTAGGGGGTTAAATTTGTTACATTGTTTTTTTGTGCAGTTTTTGTCTCATTTTCTCTGGTTTAATGTAATGGAGGGGAAAATAAGCACGTGGGATAGAAAAGAACTAATTAAAGGCATTCTCACCCACGTGCCGCCATCTCCGCTACATTTAAATGCCACCCTTAATGCCAGACCTGGCACGGGGCACGACTGATATTAAATGAGAGATGGGTAAAAAAAACAAAACGTACACATGTCAAAAATTTGGTTCTGCAGGTTTATGTCGAGATTTCTTGGAAGATCTCGGCTAATTAAAAGTTAATTAGGAAGCTGTTCACACTGTGGCCTGTCAGCACCTCGGCGGACTGTGCGGCAGGACCTGGCTGTGAGCGGTCTTATCGCCATGACGACAGCTCGGCGTATTTTCATCTCTTTTTCCTTGATAAACAGGTCGACATATTGTCCATCCCACTTGTTTCCAATTTTGGAGAATTCTGTCCACGCCAGGGGCTCTGAAAACATAATGGGAAATAATAATTAGCCGGTAACATCAGAAAATAAACAGAATAGAGATTAAGCAAACAGCTCAATAATGACAAATAGTAGACGTGCGGTCAGATCGGGGTCGCTCCTTGCACGCCCGACTTTATACGGCAGGAACCACACATATATCGACAAATACCAGACAGTGCCAACTCCTTTAATCTAGGGCTACATAGGCATCGTGGTTACCAGTATAATCCAGAGTAATAATCCTACCACTGGGGATCAGTACACTTCTTTCCTGAAATGCTCTGTGCTGCTGGGAGCTCCTTCCACTATGTAATACAGGAACACATCAAATAAATACTAACGTATAGTGCTCTTATAATTCGCCATAAAGCAGCCAGATATACAGGTCCATGTAGTGTCCAGTTAAATAATATTACACAGCCTCTAGCTCTACTGTAGTAAAAGCTATGTCTATATCCCTGATGGTTTAGGGCAGTGATGGGGTTAATGTCAGTATGTATGGTGGCCTAGGGGTTATTGTGAGTAACCATGGAGGTCTAAGGCAGTGAAGGTGTTAATATCAGTATACCTGGTGGACTAGGGCAGTGAAGTAGTTTGATATTTGTGTTAACTGGTGGTTGGGGGCCAGGATAGAGTTAATGTGAGTCTATCTGTTGTTCTAGGACAGTGAAGAGGTTAATGTTAGTATGCATGGTGGTCTAGGGCTGTAAAGAAGTTAATGTCAGTATAACTAGTGGTCTAGAGCAGTGATGTGGTTTTAATGTCGGTATGCATGGTGGCCTAGGACAGTGAAGGTGTTAATGTTGGTATAACTAGTGGCCTACGGTAGTGAAGGGGTTAATGTTACTAATCATGGTGGTCTAGGCCAGTGAAGGGGTTAAAGAGCGTGTAACTGGTGGTCTCGGGTAGTGATGGAGTTAATGTCAGTCTACTTGTTGGTATAGGACAGTGAAGGGGTTAACACTGGTATGTCTGGTGGAATAGAGCAGTAATGGCATTAATGTCAGTATGACTAGCTGTCTAGAGCATTGAAGGTGTTAATGTCATTAGTATGCAGGGTGGCCTAGGGTAGTGAAGGGGTTGAAATGTATGTTCCTGTGGGAGCAGTGAAAATGTTAATATCCCTGATGGTGGGCAGTGAGAGGGTTAATACTAGCATACTCGGGGTCCAGGCGTCACTCACCTCTTCTGCCTCCAGTGATGTTGGAGGGGACAGAGGGGGGGCTGCTGTAACTGTATGGACACACCGTTCTCTCTATGATCACGCAGAGCAACGCTCTGCCTGATCAGTGTTAGTGCAGTGCTGATGGTGGGGGCCTATGGGTCCCCTTGGCCAAGGGCATAGCTATAGGCGAAGCAGGGGGCCAAAACTCAGAAGGGGCACACCCAGGAGGATGACTTTTATACAGTGATATTATATACAGAGACACTGTAGGCATAGAATGGAGTAACTGCTGGGCCTCGTCTGAGAGATTGTTCTTGATTAACCACAGGAGTGGGGGTTACAGGGGTGGAGGAGGTTTCCAAGTTTTTGAAGGGGGGGCAGTCAAAAATTTGCTGTGCGGCCCCAGTCATTTCTAGTTACATGTGTCCGTGTCCGAGCTGCTGTTCTGACCTGTGAACGGCAATTCCAGAGACCAGCTGTGCAGCAGGGAGCTGGACATACAAGATGTTATGGGCATGCTCTGTAACTTGTGCAGGGAGGGGGAGGAGGTGCTGCACTGTGTCCGTTATCTACTGTCAGAAGCTCTATGGTATGATGATAATACCATGACTGCTGCTCCTGACCCCAGTGTACGCAGCACAAGCTGAAAAGTGGCAGTCTGTAGTGAGGATTTCAATAATTTTTTAAATTTTTTTTTATTTATTTCTTTGTAAGTTCTCTGTCATAATCCAAAAGTGTCCTGTAGATGGCGCTCTTCCTTGCAGAGTGTCCATTATTAGCGATGTCAGTAGTGAGGAGCACAAGGCAGTGGTTGGGATCCATGAGACAAGGAGACCCTGCCCCTCTCCACAACAGGACCCCAGAACTCTAAGCTCCTCTCATTGTCAAGGCCCCTCCCTTTTGGTAACATAGTAACATAGTAACATAGTTTATAAGGCCGAAAAAAGACATCAGTCCATCCAGTTCGGCCTGTTATCCTGCAAGTTGATCCAGAGGAAGACAAATAAAAAACCCCTGTGAGGTAGAAGCCAACTTTCCTCACTTTAGGGAAATAAATTCCTTCCCGACTCCAATCAGGCATCAGAATAACTCCCTGGATCAACGACCCATCTCTAGTAACTATAACCTGTAATATTATTACCCTCCAGAAATACATCCAGGCCCCTCCTGAACTCTTTTAGTGAACTTACCATCACCACCTCCTCAGGCAGAGAGTTCCATAGTCTGACTGCTCTTACCGTAAAGAATCCTCTTCTATGTTTGTGTACAAACCTTCTTTCCTCCAGACGCAGAGGATGTCCCCTCGTCACAGTCACAGTCCTGGGGATAAATAGATGATGGGAGAGATCTCTGTACTGACCCCTGATATATTTATACATAGTTATTAGATCTCCCCTCAGTCGTCTTTTTTCTAAAGTGAATAAGCCTAATTTTGATAATCTTTCTGGGTACTGTAGTCCACCCATTCCAGTTATGACTTTAGTTGCCCTTCTCTGAACCCTCTCCAGCTCTGCTATGTCTGCCTTGTTCACAGGAGCCCAGAACTGTACACAGTCCTCCATGTGTGGTCTGACTAGTGATTTGTAAAGTGGCAGGACTATGTTCTCATCACGGGCATCTATGCCTCTTTTGATTCAGCCCATTATTTTATTGGCCTTGGCAGCAGCTGTCTGACACTGGTTTCTGCAGCTTAGTTGCTGTTCACTGAAATTCCTAGGTCATTTTCATGTCAGTGTTACATGTTTTACCATTAGTATGTACTGTGATTGCATATTCCTTCCCATGTGCATAACTTAATTTGTCAGGTTAACCTCATCTGCCACTTCTTGCCAAGCTCAGTCTATCCTGATCCATCTGTAGCAGTGTACTGTCCTCTGTAGTGTATATATACAGTTTACATATCTGTAGTATATATACAGTATACTGTCCTCTATGTGTTAATTCTTTACACAGTTTGTGTCCATCTGCAAAAATTTATTTACTGTGCAGCCTTCTACAAGATCATTAATAAATATTGAAGAGATAGGGCCCAATACTGACCCCTGTGGTACCCACTATGACAGTGACCCATTCTGAGTAGTACCATTAAAACCCACTCGTTTTCTATCACTGGCAGTTACTTACCCAATACAGACATTCTCCAGGCCAAGCATTTTCATTTATTACTAAACCTCATGTGGTACAGTGTCAAATGCTTTGGAGAAGTCCGATATCGACATCATTGATTCGCTGTGGTCCAGTCTAAACTTAATCCTCATAGAAACTGATTAAATTGGTTTGACATGACCGATCCTCATGAAGCATGCTGATATGGAGTTATTTGCTTATTTCATTGAGGTACTCAAGATAGCATCTCTTAGAACCCTCAAACAGTTTACCCACTACAGATGTTAAACTTACCGGCCTATAGTTTCCCGGGCTCTGTTTTTGGACCTTTTTTTGAATATTGGCACACATTTGCTATGCGCCAATCCTGTGGAACACTCCTAGTCAGTATAGAGTCCTTAAATATCAGAAATAGGGTCTGGCGATGACATTACTTATTCTTTAGGATACGGGGGTGTTGCCTCCGGTCCGGCGATTTGTCTATTTTAATTTTTAAGACATCGCGTCACTTCTTCTGGGCCAGGGCATTTTAAGGGGAATTTACTTTTATATTCCCTATGCACCGATGAGTTTGTGTTTAGCAAGCAAAGCTGCAGTATAAAGCATGAGCAAGGAGGGGCATGTAGCGAGTGGGATATTGATCTTATCTGCTGCACTAATTCAGCAAAACTGACAGTGAAGAAACTGCAAGTCAACATTGTCTTCCCTAGGACTGCTGGGTGACCCATCCCTGGCTGCTTCCTCAGGTTGTCACCAGCTTTCCCGTCTCCTGAATGAGACTTGCTATTGTCTAGTAATACCACCCCAGCTTTCCCTTCGAGTATGGGAACGTGGGTGACAGCAGAATAAGGCTTGTCTTCCAGCTCTTCTTGATATAAATGGTTAAGTAGTCTTACAGAAGACAGGGACAAGAAATGACATTAGACGAGCTGCAGGAGGATCTCGTCACAAAGGATCCGCGTCTATCAATGTATAACGCATTCATACGCTCAGTGGCCTCCTAAGATAGATGGATGTGATCTCGGCTGCCAGGACATGCACAGTTGCCTCCACCTACACACCTACTCAGAGGCAGACAGACACCAGCTGAACACTTAGTAACATGTAACGTCCATCTTCATATACTTGGTTCCTCACAGCTCGTAAGGAGGGAGGTCCACACTGCGGAGCACAGGATTGTGTGTGGGTACAACTTTTGATGAGATGTAGAGAAAGTGCTTTCAACTCCTACCAGAGACTGTCCCGACTCAAAGACACCAACCCGAGAGACTGTGCCCGGTTCATAGACACAACCCTGAGAAGACTGTGCCGGCTCATAATACCAAGCCTGAGAAGACTGTGCCCAGCTCATAGATGCAAGCCTGAGAAGACTGTGCGGCTCATAGAACTAATCCTGAGAAGACTGTGCCCGGTTGCAGATACCAAGCCTGAGAAGACTGTGCCCGGCTCATAGATACCAACCCTGAGAAGACTGTGTCCGGCTCATAATTCCTCCTAGAGAAGAGACGTGTCTGGCTCATCACCATCCTCAGAAGACCGTGACCTGTGCATAGATATGACTAGAGAGGACTTGGTTGGCTCACAGACACCATCCTAGAGAAGATTTGTGCAACTCAGACGCCATCCTTCAGAAGACAGGTCTAACTTATAGACACAATCTGAGAAGAACTGTGCCGGCTCATAGATACCATCCTCGGAAGACAGTGTCCGTTCATAGATACCATCCTAGAGAAGACCTTCCTGGCTCATAGACACTCTCAGTGAAGACTGAGCCAGCTCATAGAGACCCCAGAGAACTGTCATTTGAAAAGAGCCATGGTAATATTTGAAAGGCAAGTTCCAGCTTCATATTAGTCTGGAGTGGACAATCCTTAATCTTGGCTTATTCTGGAAAAAACTGTGCCACTTCAGTGCATTTTCTGGAGAGCAGTGACCCAGCTTGGTGGCATTATTCTCGAGAACCCGTCTCAGGGCATTATATAATCTGTAAAAGACGCAAGTTAAGGACATCTAAGGGACATCACCTAGGTGAGTGATTCTGCTGTGTCTGTAGTGTGTGCTGTTTGTCCTTAATTCTGGGAATAGGACGTCTGATGACTTGTCAGTAGAGATTTAGACTTCATTCTCATGCCTGGCTGTAATAACCTTGTCATTCAGTGGTGTAATCCTGATACGTCTTGACCTGGCTGTAATGACCTGAGCAGGCTGGCTGTAATACTCGCCTGGTTATGACCTGGTAGTCGCGGCTTAATGACTATAATGCATTCTCGCCTGGCTGTAACTGATAAGAAAAACAGATTCTCATGCCTGACACCCGCAAACGCTCAACAAAGCCCATAAAATCACAACTCTACAACAACGGAGGAGTTTATCAGGTCATTACAGCCAGCGTGAGAAATGACGTTATCAGGTCATTACAGCCAGGCGTGAGAATGACATTATCAGGTCATTACAGCCAGGCGTGAGAATGACATTATCAGGTCATTACAGCCAGGCGTGATGAGAATGACGTTATGACAGGTCATTACAGCCAGGCATGAGAATGACGTGATTTATCAAGTCATTACAGCCAGGCGTTATGAGAATGACGTTATCAGGTCATTAACAGCCAGGCATGAGAATGACATTATCAGGTCATTACACACAGGCCAGGCGTTATCAGGTCATTACAGCAGGAGGCGTTATCAAATGTTATCAGCCAGTGAAACATTACAGCCAGGCGTGAGAATGATATAATCAGGTTATTACAGCCAGGTGTGAGAATGACATTATCAGGTCATTACAGCAGGCGTGAGAATGACGTTATCAGGTTATTACAGCCAGGCATGAGAATGACATTATCAGGTTATTACAGCCAGGCATGAGAATGAAGTCTAATATCTCTACTGACAAGTCATCAAGACGTCCTATTCCCCAGAATTAAGGACAAACAAAGTCACACACTACAGACACAGCAGAAAATCACTCACCTAGGTGATGTCCCCTTAGATGTCCATAACTTGCTGTCTTATTACAGATTATATAATGCCCCTGAGACGGGTTCTCGAGAATAATGCCACCAAGCTGGGTACACTGCTCTCCAGAAAAATGGCACTGAAGTGGGCACAGTTTTTTCCAGAATAATGCCAATGATCTAAGGATTGTCCACTCCAGACTAATATGAGCTGGGAACGAACTGCCTTTCCCCAAATATTACCAATGGCTCTTTTCAATATGACAGTCTTCTCTGGGATGGTCTCTATGAGCTGGGCTCAGTCTTCACTGAGATGGTGTCTATGAGCCAGGCAAGGTCTTCTCTAGGATGGTATCTATGAACCGGACACTGTCTTCCGAGGGATGGTATCTATGAGCCGGGCACAGTCTTCTCAGAGTTGGTGTCTATAAGTTAGACACTGTCTTCTGAAGGATGGCGTCTATGAGTTGGGCACAATTCTTCTCTAGGATGGTGTCTGTGAGCCAACCAAGGTCCTCTCTAGGATCATATCTATGCACAGGTCACGGTCTTCTGAGGGATGGTGTATATGAGCCAGACACCGTCTTCTCTAGGATGGTAACTATGAGCCGGACACAGTCTTCTCAGGGTTGGTATCTATGAGCCGGGCACAGTCTTCTCAGGGTTGGTATCTATGAGCCGGGCACAGTCTTCTCAGGCTTGGTATCTATGAACCGGGCACAGTCTTCTCAGGATTAGTGTCTATGAGCCGGGCACAGTCTTCTCAGGCTTGGTATCTATGAGCTGGGCACAGTCTTCTCAGGCTTGGTATCTATGAGCCGGGCACAGTCTTCTCAGGGTTGGTGTCTATGAACCGGGCACAGTCTTCTCAGGGTTGGTGTCTTTGAGTCGGGCACAGTCTTCTGGTAGGAGTTTTGAAATGCACTTTCTCTACATTCTCATCAAAGCTTGTACCCCACACACAAATTCCTGTGCTCCGCAGTGTGGACCTCCCTCCTTACGAGCTGGTGTGAGGAACCAAGTATATGAAGATGGCACGTTACATGTTACTAAGTGTTCAGCTGGTGTCTGTCTGCCTCTGAGTAGGTGTGTAGGTGGAGAGGACAATCTGTGCATGTCCTGGCAGCCGGGAGATCAGCATCACTCATATTCTATAGGACGGGCACTGAGCGATGACCGGATGAATGCGTTATACATTGATACGAGCGGATCCATTGTGACGAGATCCCTCCTGCAGCTCGTACACTAATGTCATGTTCTCTGTCCTCGTCTTCTGTAAAGAGTCTACTTAACCATTTTATATCATGAAGAGCTGGAAGACAAGCCTTATGTCTGCTGTCACCCCACGTTCCCATACTCCTGAAGGGAAAGCTGGGGTGTATTACTAGACAATTAGGCATAGTTCTCATTCAGGAGACTGGGAAAGCTGGGTGACAACCCCTGAGGAAGCAGCCAGGGATGGGTCACCCAGCAGTCCTAGGGGAAGACAATGTTGACTTGCAGTTTCTTCACTGTCAGTTATTTGCTGAATTAGTGCAGCAGAGCTAAGATCAATATCTCCAGCTCTGCTACATTGCCCCCTTCCTTGCTCCATGCTTTATACTGCAGCTTTGCTTGCATAAAAGCATCAACTCATCGGTGCATAGGGAATATAAAAGTAAATTCCCCTTTAAAAGTGCCCTGGCCCAGGAAGAAGTACAGCGACGTCTTAAAAAAATTAAAATAGACAAATCGCCAGGACCGGATGGCATACACCCCCGTATCCTAAGAGAATTAAGTAATGTCATCGCCAGACCCTTATTTCTGATATTTAAGGACTCTATACTGATAGGGAGTGTTCCACAGGATTGGCGCATAGCAAATGTGGTGCCAATATTCAAAAAAAGGTCCAAAAACAGAGCCCGGGAACTATAGGCCGGTAAGTTTAACATCTGTAGTGGGTAAACTGTTTGAGGGTTTTCTAAGAGATGCTATCTTGGAGTACCTCAATGAAAATAAGCAAATAACTCCATATCAGCATGGCTTCATGAGGGATCGGTCATGTCAAACCAATTTAATCAGTTTCTATGAGGAGGTAAGTTCTAGACTGGACCACAGCGAATCAATGGATGTCGTATATCTGGACTTCTCCAAAGCATTTGACACTGTACCACATGAAAGGTTAGTATATAAAATGAGAATGCTTGGCCTGGGAGAAAATGTCTGTATGTGGGTAAGTAACTGGCTCAGTGATAGAAAACAGAGGGGTTATTAATGGTACATACTCAGATTGGGTCACTGTCACTAGTGGGGTACCACAGGGGTCAGTATTGGGCCCTATTCTCTTCAATATATTTATTAATGATCTTGTAGAAGGCTTGCACAGTAAAATATAAATTTTTGCAGATGACACTAAACTGTGTAAAGTAATTAACACAGAAGAGGACAGTATACTGTATATATACTACAGAAGACAGTATACTGTATATATACTACAGAGGACTGTATACTGTATATATACACTACAGAGGACAGTACACTGCTACAGATGGATCAGGATAGACTGGAGGCTTGGGCAGAGAAGTGGCAGATGAGGTTTAACACTGACAAATGTAAGGTTATGCACATGGGAAGGAATAATGCAAGTCACCAGTACATACTAAATGGTAAAACACTGGGTAACACTGACATGGAAAAGGACCTAGGAATTTCAGTGAACAGCAAACTAAGCTGCAGAAACCAGTGTCAGACAGCTGCTGCCAAGGCCAATAAAATAATGGGCTGAATCAAAAGAGGCATAGATGCCCGTGATGAGAACATAGTCCTGCCACTTTACAAATCACTAGTCAGACCACACATGGAGGACTGTGTACAGTTCTGGGCTCCTGTGAACAAGGCAGACATAGCAGAGCTGGAGAGGGTTCAGAGAAGGGCAACTAAAGTCATAACTGGAATGGGTGGACTACAGTACCCAGAAAGATTATCAAAATTAGGCTTATTCACTTTAGAAAAAAGACGACTGAGGGGAGATCTAATAACTATGTATAAATATATCAGGGTCAGTACAGAGATCTCTCCATCATCTATTTATCCCCAGGACTGTGACTGTGACGAGGGGACATCCTCTGCGTCTGGAGGAAAGAAGGTTTGTACACAAACATAGAAGAGGATTCTTTACGGTAAGAGCAGTCAGACTATGGAACTCTCTGCCTGAGGAGGTGGTGATGGTAAGTTCACTAAAAAGAGTTCAGGAGGGGCCTGGATGTATTTCTGGAGGGTAATAATATTACAGGTTATAGTTACTAGAGATGGGTCGTTGATCCAGGGAGTTATTCTGATGCCTGATTGGAGTCGGGAAGGAATTTATTTCCCTAAAGTGAGGAAAGTTGGCTTCTACCTCACAGGGGTTTTTTATTTGTCTTCCTCTGGATCAACTTGCAGGATAACAGGCCGAACTGGATGGACTGATGTCTTTTTTCGGCCTTATAAACTATGTTACTATGTTACTATGTTACCAAAAGGGGAGGGGCCTTGACAATGAGAGGAGCTTAGAGTTCTGGGGTCCTGTTGTGGAGAGGGGCAGGGTCTCCTTGTCTCATGGATCCCAACCACTGCCTTGTGCTCCTCACTACTGACATCGCTAATAATGGACACTCTGCAAGGAAGAGCGCCATCTACAGGACACTTTTGGATTATGACAGAGAACTTACAAAGAAATAAATAAAAAAAAATTTAAAAAATTATTGAAATCCTCACTACAGACTGCCACTTTTCAGCTTGTGCTGCGTACACTGGGGTCAGGAGCAGCAGTCATGGTATTATCATCATACCATAGAGCTTCTGACAGTAGATAACGGACACAGTGCAGCACCTCCTCCCCTCCCTGCACAAGTTACAGAGCATGCCCATAACATCTTGTATGTCCAGCTCCCTGCTGCACAGCTGGTCTCTGGAATTGCCGTTCACAGGTCAGAACAGCAGCTCGGACACGGACACATGTAACTAGAAATGACTGGGCCGCACAGCAAATTTTTGACTGCCCCCCCTTCAAAAACTTGGAAACCTCCTCCACCCCTGTAACCCCCACTCCTGTGGTTAATCAAGAACAATCTCTCAGACGAGGCCCAGCAGTTACTCCATTCTATGCCTACAGTGTCTCTGTATATAATATCACTGTATAAAAGTCATCCTCCTGGGTGTGCCCTTCTGAGTTTTGGCCCCCTGCTTCGCCTATAGCTATGCCCTTGGCCAAGGGGACCCATAGGCCCCCACCATCAGCACTGCACTAACACTGATCAGGCAGAGCGTTGCTCTGCGTGATCATAGAGAGAACGGTGTGTCCATACAGTTACAGCAGCCCCCCTCTGTCCCTCCAACATCACTGGAGGCAGAAGAGGTGAGTGACGCCTGGACCCCGAGTATGCTAGTATTAACCCTCTCACTGCCCACCACCATCAGGGATATTAACATTTTCACTGCTCCCACAGGAACATACATTTCAACCCCCTTCACTACCCTAGGCCACCCTGCATACTAATGACATTAACACCTTCAATGCTCTAGACAGCTAGTCATACTGACATTAATGCCATTACTGCTCTATTCCACCAGACATACCAGTGTTAACCCCTTCACTGTCCTATACCAACAAGTAGACTGACATTAACTCCATCACTACCCGAGACCACCAGTTACACGCTCTTTAACCCCTTCACTGGCCTAGACCACCATGATTAGTAACATTAACCCCTTCACTACCGTAGGCCACTAGTTATACCAACATTAACACCTTCACTGTCCTAGGCCACCATGCATACCGACATTAAAACCACATCACTGCTCTAGACCACTAGTTATACTGACATTAACTTCTTTACAGCCCTAGACCACCATGCATACTAACATTAACCTCTTCACTGTCCTAGAACAACAGATAGACTCACATTAACTCTATCCTGGCCCCAACCACCAGTTAACACAAATATCAAACTACTTCACTGCCCTAGTCCACCAGGTATACTGATATTAACACCTTCACTGCCTTAGACCTCCATGGTTACTCACAATAACCCTAGGCCACCATACATACTGACATTAACCCCATCACTGCCCTAAACCATCAGGGATATAGACATAGCTTTTACTACAGTAGAGCTAGAGGCTGTGTAATATTATTTAACTGGACACTACATGGACCTGTATATCTGGCTGCTTTATGGCGAATTATAAGAGCACTATACGTTAGTATTTATTTGATGTGTTCCTGTATTACATAGTGGAAAGGAGCTCCCCAGCAGCACAGAGCATTTCAGGAAAGAAGTGTACTGATCCCCAGTGGTAGGATTATTACTCTGGATTATACTGTAACCACGATGCCTATGTAGCCCTAGATTAAAGGAGTTGGCACTGTCTGGTATTTGTCGATATATGTGTGGTTCCTGCCGTATAAAGTCGGGCGTGCAAGGAGCGACCCGATCTGACCGCACGTCTACTATTTTTCATTATTGAGCTGTTTGCTTAATCTCTATTCTGTTTATTTTCTGGATGTTACCGGCTAATTATTATTTCCCATTATGTTTTCAGAGCCCCTGGCGTGGACAGAATTCTCCAAAATTGGAAACAAGTGGGATGGACAATATGTCGACCTGTTTCAAGGAAAAAGAGATGAAAATACGCCGAGCTGTCGTCATGGCGATAAGACCGCTCACAGCCAGGTCCTGCCGCACAGTCCGCCGAGGTGCTGACAGGCCACAGTGTGAACAGCTTCCTAATTAACTTTTAATTAGCCGAGATCTTCCAAGAAATCTCGACATAAACCTGCAGAACCAAATTTTTGACATGTGTACGTTTTGTTTTTTTTACCCATCTCTCATTTAATATCAGTCGTGCCCCGTGCCAGGTCTGGCATTAAGGGTGGCATTTAAATGTAGCGGAGATGGCGGCACGTGGGTGAGAATGCCTTTAATTAGTCTTTTCTATCCCACGTGCTTATTTTTCCCCTCCATTACATTAAACCAGAGAAAATGAGACAAAAACTGCACAAAAAAACAATGTAACAAATTTAACCCCCCTAACCGCCAGGCCTAAATTGGGCCTTTGTGAAGTGTGTTTTTTGTTTTGTTTTTTTTGAGGGCTTGTTTTCAGTACTAAAGTTGTATTTTTTAATGGCACTATTTGGGATACATACAGTATATTGCAATGAAAAGCTTTTATGGAGGGAAAAAATCAGTAATTTAGCATTTTTTTAGGGCTTTGCTCTTTGGTTTTTTTTTTTTCGTAAAGGCTATATACACCTTCACAGCATGTTTTATTATTGCATTTTACTCATTTTGAGCTAAAAATCATCTTTTCAATTGGTGTTTATTAAAAATGTTCAGCCTTTTTTCAGTTACAGGGGTTAAAAATCAGTCTGTTTGAAGAGCATCACTTCTAAGTCTCCTGACCTCATAAACACTCATTTTAACCATATTCTTATCAGTTTGATAAGAGTTTAGCTATAATGAGTGTTTATAAGGTCAGGAGATCAGAGATAAGGCTTCACATTAGCTGTCAGCTAACAGGACTGAAAAGTGATACTTTGCAAACAGACTGATTTTTAACCCCTGTATCTCAAAAACAGATGGAAAGTTTTAATAAAGACCAATTGAAAAAAATATTTTAGCCCAAAATGAGTAAAATGCAATCATTCAATCATACTTATGCACAATAAAAATACTTAAAGAGGACCTTTCATCACTCCTGACATGCCTGTTTTAATATCTTCATGCATTTCCCAATGTAATAACAATTCTGGAACATCTATTCTTATGTCTCTATGTTGTGCCATTCCTTTATTATTTGCACTAGAAGTTATGAATGAATTGCTATTGCCTTCAGTAAAGGAACAGAGGGGAGGTGACCAGTTGGGGGTGTGTACCTGCACAGACTGACTCTAGCCAATCAGTGCTGCCCTGTCCAATGGTGCTGCACACGCACCCATTGATTTAAATGTGTCCGTTCACATTTCAGTATTTTTTTACCGACTGTTAAAAAAATCACAGGGACACGCACTACTTTGATCTGTGAGGCAGACCAAGCAAGGCCATTGAAGTCCGTGTTCCGTCAGTTTTTCACTGAAGACTAATAGGAGATTCTTTGGAATCTTCAGCTGACAGCAACATCAGTGAATTACGGATGACACACAGATGGTAAAAACGGACACACGGACCAAACACGTATGCTTTTTTTCACGGATGTGACATGGACATAGAAATGTGAACTAAGCCTTACACAGGTGAAACAAAAATACATTTTTTGGTGCGTTTTAATACTTTTTTCTGGCTTTTTCCGCTTACAGAGAAATCTGTCGAAAAAATGTCTGAATAAAATGCCATCAAATGTGAGGAAAAACGCCACAAAAAGCCTTCTAGTCATGTAATATTTCCCTATAAACTTTTCAGCAAGTACGCCAGAAAAATTGCTGCAAAAAAATGTGTCTAGAAGTGGTATGTGCGCCCCTGCCCTGGGCTAAGGTCCGATCTGGGGCTGCACTCCAGAACAGGAACAGAATACCGACATACCACGACCCATCGTATGCTGGACTCCACCGCCAGATCCCATTACTATAGGCGGGGTCCTGGCATGCATATTGCTTGCAGAAGTATTTTGTCCTTTTTTAATTTTTTATATGTTGTTTTTTAATTGCCAGAATCTACGATGGAGCCTCCAAGCGACTCTAACCTTACGTCTTCTACACCATGGTGTATACGTGGCAGGTTTTCCACAGGCAGGAAAAATATGTAGGTCTATAGCAGTAATGTAGAGGCTTTAAAAAAAAAACAAAAAACACCACACCAGAAGTTTCGTTGCGACCAAATTTGTTAAAAATCAGTTGGGAATTATGAAAACATGACATTCAATATTTTTTTATATTTTTTTGTTGCATTTCTGCATTTTTACTTCTTTTAGCATTTTTGGAAAACGCAGCAAATTCTCGGTGGAGCCTTTTTTCAGATGTTTTTTGCAACTGAATAAAAAAAAAAAACCTGAAAAAATACATGATAAAATATGTGAGCGGTAAGGCCTCCTTTCCACGTCATTGAGCCGTGAATGTGTGCTGTACGTGGTCAGACCGCTCACGTATCCACTGACTTCAGTTTGTATATTCAACACATCAGCGGTTTTCTGTGGACTGTGATGTATTTTCTCCGTCATTATGGTTCCCCTGCCCCCATTGAAGTCCATGGGTCCGTGAAGATGACTTTGGTGGGTTCGGCCGACCATGTAGGGTTTATGGGGTCTCCCGATCCCTGGGTGGCTGATGTCGGGGAGGGATCGGGCTGCTGGATTTCAACTACCTGAACCTTTTTTTCTTTTTTGTTTGAGACGATAAGTTTCTCCGGTTTTCCCATTCAATGCACAGGCATGCTCGGCCTAGCCAAGTATGCATACATGTGGGGGCTCAGGAGACACAGCAGTCAGCAGAACCCCCAGAGATTAGCTCTTTTCAGACACGTTGAACTATACGATCAGCAGCAGAAATAGCTCTCCTGTTCTGATACTTTTGCTACAATGTTTCAGTGCAGTTAAATGGATCAGTCCTGAGTTAAAGGGGTCATCCCCATGAATAACCCTAAAAAATGAAAATCAGACATCATATAGTACATGATAATCTCCTTCTAAGAAAGCTAGAACCAGTCCTGTACCTCACATGGATCCAGAGATCTCACAATTCGTTGCTCTAATTGCTCTGTAGATTTATTTCAAGCTGGCAACTCGGGGGGATGGGGTGTCCTTCCTCGGGGGGTTCCTTCCTCGGGGGTGTCCTTCCTCAGGGGTGTCGTGTGTCCTTTATCAGGGGTGTGTCTTTTCTGCTACAACTGGTGCAGTTGAAGGATGAACTGAGCATGTGCTTCCGTCTCAGCGAGCAAGACAGAGGAATTAGAAAAAGAGCAACAGCAGGTGGCGTTATACAGATAGATTCAGTGAATAACTCGAGGTGCTGGTTTTGAAAAATGTAGATATTTTTTCGTGGACAACCCCTTTATGACTGTTTAGGTCACAGAGGATTGTCTAAATTGATACAATTCTAACAATGACCAGCATTGATAGGTCTTAGTTTTGGATGTTGCTGGACACTGACAGCAAGCAGATATCATGAAAATAGCAATGAATGCTATCAGGAGTAGAGCTGTGTGGATGACTACAAGGTAGAAGCAAAGACCTGGTCCACCTGACAACCCGGAGCCATCATTAATGCAGGGCAGCAGTTCTAGGTGATTGCAGGCAGAGGATCGAGCACCAGTGCATTAAAGGGTTCCGCTAGGTAGAAGTTATCCCCTAACCACTCCATGCATTTCTATGGGAGTTCTGGATAGCGAGTACAGCGCACATGTGCAATCGGCCGCTCTGGTCACTTGGCCATCCGTCCGGTTTTTGGCCGGACAGTCTTTTGGCCTCCTGGTACTCCGTCTGGCTAAAGGCCAGACGGACGGCCAGAAGTCCTCCTTTTCAGGGGGCGCAGGAAGCAATGAGCGCTTCCATCAATACAGATGGAAGCACTCATTGCTGGAGCGCAGGAGCTGGTCCTGGTACTCACCGCTGAGCTCCTGCGCTCCGGTACCTTCAGGTGGTCTCCTGACTGCGCTGCACACGCCTGAGTGTACAGCGTCAGGACGTAGTGCGCGCACTCTGACCTGACGCTGCACGCAGTCAGGTGACAGTGCAGCCGCGGGCAGTGAAGAGAGAAGAGCGTCGGAGCGGAGCTGCAGGCCCAGCAGAGGTTAAGATTTTTTTTTTTATGGGGCACAGTGGGCTGTCTGAGTCGAGGGGCACTACAGGCTGATCTGAGGTCTGAAGGGGGCACTACAGGCTGAAGGTCTGAAGGGGCACTACAGGCTAATCTGAGGTCTGAAGGGGGCACTACACTGATCTGAGTCTAAAGGGGCACTACAGGCTAATCTGAGGTCTGAAGGGGGCACTACAGGCTAAATCTGAGGTCTGAAGGGGCCTACAGGCTGATCTGAGGTCTGAAAGGGGCACTGTGGGCTGATCTGAGGTCTGAAGGGGCAACAGGCTGATCTGAGGTCTGATGGGGGCCCTGTGGCTGATCTGGTCTGATGGGGCACTACGGCTGACTGAGGTCTGATGGGGGCATTGGGCTGATCTTCTGAAGGGGCACTACGGCTGTCTGATAGGGGCACTGTGGGCTGATCTGAGGTAAGGGGCACTGTGACTATGTGAGGTCTGATGGCACGGCTGATCTGAGGTCTGATGGGGCACAGTGGGATGATTTTGGACCATTACAGCGGTCCTATTATTTTCTGGGAGCACTACTGGAGGCACTAGGGAAAATGTTTCTTTATGGGGAATTATTACTACTACAGGTACTATTGGGGGTACTATAATTAGTACAAATGAGGGACTACTGCTAAAAAGGGATACTGGTGGAGCATTATCACTATTGGGGCACATTACTAATGGGACACTCTAGGAGAGAATTATTAGTGGGAGCACGGTGATATATGGTCCTACCATAGCACTGTTATATCTACAGTATAGTATTTGGGGACATTGGGGAGCACAGTGGGCGCAGATTTAGGCAGCAGCAGGATAACAGTAAAATGGGTTCTATGATGTCTTTGTGCAGAGAGAAGATGAGCTGAAAGAAGTGTCATGGCGGGTGGGCCAAATGAGAGATGAGAAAAGAGAAGATCTACATCAGGGAGACGTCACTGGATGTAAGAGGTAGTGGTGCTGTATCATCTGGTATGTCTGGTTGGTGAATTAATGTCCATCCCAGAATGTGTCACTGCCGGTATATGGTATGTTACTGCTGCAGCCAATCAGTGCTCTAATGCTGAGAACTGGCTGCAGTGTCACATGCCATACACCTGCCCATCAGTGTGCACATCACTAGCACTATGACAGATGTGCACACTCGCCCATTACATGTCTGTCAGTCTTGTTTACGTGCAGCAGCAATGATGCCAGAAAGTCCAGCGTGTCACAGGTCACCACTGCAGCCATATAACCAAAGCATTCATGGCAGGGAGGGAAAGCTGAGAATTGTGATTTCTTTCCATCTGCCATATTTTATTTTTAATTACTGAACAATCCTCTTTATTCTAACCATACTAGAGCGGTATTTTTGTTAGCTTGCTGGCTTGATTTTCCGTGGTGGGGTGGGGGTGCCAGATCCCCATCCGACCTGTGTATGTGTGGTAAGAGCCAGGGAGGTTGATGGCGTGACGGTGTACGAGCCGATGGGGGTGGGTTAGCAGATTGGCGTGGTTTAGCAGATTGGGTGTGGTTAACATGTTGGTGTGGCCGAAAATTCCTTTTGAGGATAAGCGGTGGCCACCCTAGGATAGAAGGAGGTAGGGGGCGTTCTCGTTTTCTACAGCTGGGACCCTACTGATCTGATAGGTATACCCAAATCCTGTTTATAGGGGATAACTTTACCTTCCGGAATATCTTTAAGTTATATCTGTGCCGGGAAAGCTGGGTGTCAAGTTAAAGGAGTTTTTTTCTGAATGTTTTATACTTAAGACCTACCCTCAGGATAGGTCCCAGTATCTGATCAGTGGGGGTCCGACACCCGGCGCCCCCACCATTCAGCTGCTCCAGGAGCGCGTGACCTTCTCACAGCTTACCAAGCACAGTGCCATCGAGTGTATGTGGCTGTACCTGGTACTGCAGCGCAGCCTCCTCACTTGAATGGACTGAGCTTTACTAGACATGTGACTGGCCGAGCGCTCACCAGATCGGCAGCTAATCAACGGCAGGTGAGTTGGACCCCACCGACCATCCAGTACACAACACTCTTAAAACCCCTTAAATTTCCAAGCAGCTCAGCTCTTATGACTCCTGAGTAACATTGCATTAAAGGGGCACTCTGGAAAAAGTCACTGAGCCAGGATAACCTTTGAATGGCGGGGTTCATCATGAAAGCGGGATCCTTGCGTCCCTGTGTGACATCTGTAATTCTCCGATCGGGGCCTAGGAAAGCTGGGTGGCACCCCCCCTCCCCCATATTCTGTATGGTGTAGGGAGCTCTATGGAGTTCAGATACAAAGGCGCTTGTGTCGATTTTCCACGGCTTCAACACACATTCATTCATTGTGCCGCATAGGTGGGGTCATTGACAAATTCCGCCCCCAGGGGCACAGCACAAAGGAAGCGTCCTGACAATGGCGGACAGGCGAAGGGACGGTTCTGTGTGTTTTATGAAACGGCTCACATAGCTGCGCCATCTCCGCCGCGGCCACAGAATGGGGCTTCACACGGGCGACATTCCCTGCATTCCAGATAAGCATTCCCGCACGCGTCACCCTACACACTGGAAATAAGCGCGCACGGGCGGGCGCACAAAAGATCAGTGTGCTGCCGCCACGTTATTCCGCTTGGTTACTGAGCTCTGGATTAAGGAGACCCAGACCAAGAGGTCACTTAAAAGACTAAGGGAACTCCACTGCCAACCTGCACATCCCCTGCACACAGTCTGAATGAAATTGGGAACTGTGTAAATGCCTTAAATATTGTCCTGTATTCATATTAGTGTGATATCTCTTCTTAGTCACATCCAAAGCTGCACCCAGAATTCCGCCTGTGGAGCTCAGTGTGCCCTGTTGCACTAGGCTGACTGATACATGTCGACAATGGGGTTGAGCTTTCATGGACCATTAGCAGAATTTTGGAAGCAGCTTTGAATGTGAACGGACAAAAAGTCTGTGAAAATAGTTCGAAATCCGTAGAAAAAAAACAAAATGAAAATAAAACATGACATCTTTATGCAAAATGTTTTTTTCTCCATTCACACCGAAAGCTGCAACTAGCATTTCACTGATCCTGTTACAGAGAGCAGTGCATTATGGGAACCTAGTCTCTCCCATTGCAGCTCATAGCAATGTAAAAGCAAGACCGTCAGTACACGCGGTGGAGAGAACTGACAGTCTGTTCACAATGTCCATGAGAAGAATGGATGCAGCTTGGATGTGAACAGAGAAAATTCTTAAAATATTCAAAATCAGAAAACACCAAACTAATGAAAATATAAACAGTGATTTTTATATGCAGTGTTTATTTCTTCTATATAACACTGAAAGTGCAACCAGAAAACGTTGCTTTTCATCACAGGAGCAGCACATTTTGACAGCTCTATGGCCTGTGATGTACCGGCCGAGCATCTCCTGTATCTTCATAGACTGTATGGGAGACTGAAAGCAGCTTTCAGCTCCATCACCTCATAGATTCCAATGAGACTGAATAAACATGTGCGCCCCCTTATGGAATGACTAGAACATCCGATGTACACAGATTTACACTTGCATCGAATAGCCTCATCGTAGATTATTACAAGTCACCGCCAGTGTCTGATGGGTGAGAGTCCCAGCGGGAGCTGAGCTGCACCACAACACAATGCAACGACTCCTCTCCTGTCAGTCAGTCAGATGTGTTTGTACTTTTGTTTAATTGCTGCTGTTTTAACACTGATTATCATTTATTTCCTGCAGAAAACTACACTGCCTTGCATCCCTAAAGGTTATATAATGTGCTTGAAAGATACCTGACCCAAAGCGGGTACAGCTCTGGAGTATAATATAGGATGTAACTCAGGATCAGTACAGGATAAGTAATGTATGTACACAGTGACTGCACCAGCAGAATAGTGAGTGCAGCTCTGGAGTATAATACAGGATGTAACTCAGGATCAGTACAGGATAAGTAATGTATGTACACAGTGACTCCACCAGCAGAATAGTGAGTGCAGCTCTGGAGTATAATACAGGATGTAACTCAGGATCAGTACAGGATAAGTAATGTATGTACACAGTGACTGCACCAGCAGAATAGTGAGTGCAGCTCTGGAGTATAATACAGGATGTAACTCAGGATCAGTACAGGATAAGTAATGTATGTACACAGTGACTGCACCAGCAGAATAGTGAGTGCAGCTCTGGAGTATAATACAGGATGTAACTCAGGATCAGTACAGGATAAGTAATGTAATGTATGTACACAGTGACTGCACCAGCAGAATAGTGAGTGCAGCTCTGGAGTATAATACAGGATGTAACTCAGGATCAGTACAGGATAAGTAATGTATGTACACAGTGACTGCACCAGCAGAATAGTGAGTGCAGCTCTGGAGTATAATACAGGATGTAACTCAGGATCAGTACAGGATAAGTAATGTATGTACACAGTGACTGCACCAGCAGAATAGTGAGTGCAGCTCTGGAGTATAATACAGGATGTAACTCAGGATCAGTACAGGATAAGTAATGTATGTACACAGTGACTGCACCAGCAGAATAGTGAGTGCAGCTCTGGAGTATAATACAGGATGTAACTCAGGATCAGTACAGGATAAGTAATGTAATGTATGTACACAGTGACTGCACCAGCAGAATAGTGAGTGCAGCTCTGGAGTATAATACAGGATGTAACTCAGGATCAGTACAGGATAAGTAATGTATGTACACAGTGACTGCACCAGCAGAATAGTGAGTGCAGCTCTGGAGTATAATACAGGATGTAACTCAGGATCAGTACAGGATAAGTAATGTATGTACACAGTGACTGCACCAGCAGAATAGTGAGTGCAGCTCTGGAGTATAATACAGGATGTAACTCAGGATCAGTACAGGATAAGTAATGTATGTACACAGTGACTGCACCAGCAGAATAGTGAGTGCAGCTCTGGAGTATAATACAGGATGTAACTCAGGATCAGTACAGGATAAGTAATGTATGTACACAGTGACTGCACCAGCAGAATAGTGAGTGCAGCTCTGGAGTATAATACAGGATGTAACTCAGGATCAGTACAGGATAAGTAATGTATGTACA
>ONZH01014457.1:0-36503 GCA_900303285.1 Rhinella marina
ATACAGTTCCATTACAGTCCATACCACTGACACTTCATACAGTTCCACGACAGTTCATACCACTGACACCTCATACAGTACCATTACAGTCCATACCACTGATACTTCATACAGTACCACTACCGTCCATATGTACGGTATTTTTCTAGTCCTGAATGCTTTCTCTAATCCAGCATTCTGTTTCATAATGCTTATATTTCATCGACTCGAGCCTAAAATAGTACAATAGCAACTCCAATGTGTTTTTAATTTTTACTGTTTGTTTGCCTTTACTTTGAATCACATTGTTTTCAGGCAATTTGCTAGTTGCATACAGATGGCAGAGGTCTACTGGGAATTCTGAAATGTTGGAGGTCTGATCCTTCAAGTTATGTTACATAAAATCGCTGAGTAATGTTTCTTGCATAGTTGTTATGTTTACGAGTCCTGCAACCCAATGGTTGTAGCTATAACGTATGGTACTCCAGGCGGCTCAGTCATTGGCACTGGGGTCCTGGATGTACATGGAGATTTTTTTTATCACAGGCCAAGGTTTTCTCTGGAAAACTATAAGTACTTCTTGAAAAGAACCCAGTCTTATACGATAAATGCAAGGCTCCATTGAAATAGATTATGTCCCATTGTGGCCAAGAAAGTGTGAGTGCACAAACAGCACTTTGGAATATGGCAGATCTTGGGGAAGGGACACACGATATGGAACATCTGCAACCTTCAGGATCTAAGGGCCTCCATCACTCATCCCGCTTCTCTACTCAAGTTAGTTCTTCATTTTATAAGCCCTGGTAGTCATTATTTATGTGGGTACTGTATACTCTACTCAGCTCTATGCCCCCACCTCTAGGGAAACCATGGTTCTCCTATTTTCTATTTATAGCCAGGTTTCTTTTTTTTTCTAACTATATGTGGCTACCATAGGGGTCATATGTGTGGGATGGGGGTCTCCATCAACCTTCTGAAGTTTTTATGACAAAACAAGTCTACAACTTATGCCATAAATCCCCAACGGGTTAGGTTCTTGCCTATAAGACCTCAACATATCCAAGAATCAAGGATCCCTAGCCTTTGCTGATACAAAGACAGCTGCCTCTGCTTCAGAGAAGAGGTGAGCACATTCTCCTCTAACATCTGGAAAGAGCTGAGCGCTGCTTCTGTGGCCATCTCTCCAGTGATGCTGATACAAATGAGACCCTCATCTAAAGGCATTTTTGGCACATCCTGTTTATATGCCATATGGGTTTTATATGGAAATACTATTTTAGTTGAAAAAAGTACAAAATGAAATATTATGAAGAACTGTAGTGTAGATTTATATTTCTCTGAATGTATTATTACAAGGGCATAGTAGTGGACTAATCACATTGAAGAACTGAATAAATTGGACCAGTGTACCCAAAGCAATTATCATTCAGATCAGACGCAAGTGGATGGGAAAGAATGGTTACCCTGTGTAAATGAGCAAACTAATCAATGATGAAAGATAAAATATTACTCATCCCCAATCAGTAGTCTTCATCCAAGTGTATGCTTTTCATCCATGCATTTTGTATCAGTTATCCTTGTATGCAAGGGCATAGCTATAGGGGGTGCAGAGGTAGCAAAGGAGCCTGAGGGGGCCCAAATATCCTTGTGCAATATAATAAGACTTCGGTATTATAGAAAGTGCATGCTGGTCAATTTACACCTGTGGCTGAAGCCTGGAGGGAAGGGGCTAGGTGAAGAATTTGGCATGGTGGTGGTGGTGGGGTTCTATTTCAGGCAGCATGAAGGCTATGTGCTTCCCTGCCCCTTGCCACAAAGCACTGAGGGAAGGGGGGCCCAAGCTGAACTCTTGCACCAGGGTATATGAGCCTTTAGCTATGCCCGCGCTTGTATGTGATCTTCCTCCATGTAGTGGTCTTCCTAATCCATGCATGTTCTTTTTATCCATGTATTTCTACCAGTTGTCCATATATTTGATCCTTCTTAATGTATTGGTAGCCCTTATCCATGTGCTTTTCATCTGTGTATTTGTACCAGTCATCCATGCATATGCCCTGCCTTCATGTATTGGCATTAGTTATCCTAATAGTTCCTTCACATATACATGATGAAAGTATCTTCGATTTACTATTTGGTAATCCAGTAACCTGTCAGGTCCTGTAAACTGCAGAATTAAAAGAATCTGGCTGTTTTTGCTTTTAATCCATTTCAATTACTCAACACAGTACGGTCATTACGTGATATTCACAAAGTCACAAGGAGATACCAAATTCACCAATATATAACCAAGAAAAACAGGTATCATTCAATTCCTTAAAAATATAATATTTTATTTGAATGTGATTAAAAGTAATTAACAAACATAATAATAGGAGGACAATAAAAGGACGCTACAAATAAAAAATAAACCGCTATACAAGTAATAATTGCATTGAATGCATATCCCAATATATCAAAATTCAATGCCCCTATATGTTAATAAAGGTCACAGGTCCTATACTACTAACCTCAATGTGTGTAACTAAAGTCTACTGAAAGACCTACGTCTATATCATTGCAGAAGTCAGTAAACAGCTATGCAATCCTAGTAAATAACATACCGTGCGGTAATTGCGGCCACAGCAGCGTCTACCCCTCTATGCGCGTTTTGCATACTTGCTTCTTCAGGAGGACCTGGCTATTTGTAGCGTCCTTTTATTGGCCTCCTTACTATTATTATGTTTGTTAATTACTTTTAATCGCATTCAAATAAAATATTATATTTTTAAGGAATTTAATGATACCTGTTTTTCTTTGGTTATATGTTAATCCATGTAAATGTAGCTTTTGGCCATGTATTTATTCTTCCTCCATTATATTTGAAGTATTAATAGATTTTCTTTTCACCCCCAAATCTGTAGTATTCATAGATAGTTGTTTTCTTGTCTTCTCCAGGCTATTCTGCATAGTAGTGGCATAGCTCCTATGAATCGTAGGCTCTGCTGTATTATCCAAACTTATACTGTAACATTCCCATATGTATGCATAGTGTTTATTTTTAAGTACTGAATAGTATTGCCTGCTGCCTAATAAATACTCTAAATAAATAAATGAATGAATATATATATATATGAAAAACATATACACTATGGGAGGAACACAAGCTCCAAGCTGCCGTTGGTTTTAGTCTAAGACGCATGAACTGCCAGAGGATGCGCCAAATTTATGCCTCTCATCATAAATTAGGAGCAGTCTCGGGAAGAAGAGGGGAGATCATAGACCGGCGTAAAACGTTGATCTATGATAAATTCCGCCCTGTGTTTTCATATTCTGTACAATAGAATTCATTAAGCAGATGGATCTGCATGTATGGCATATGTCTGCAAACATAGGCTGGATTCACAGTTTCCGTGCACTTTTCAAACCAAACGAAGTAGGAACAAAAATAGAAGAGTATTAGCTTACACAGTAGAAATGTCTGCATCTGAAAATCCAGTTCCTTTCATCTGAATGGGTGGTCTTGGTGGGAAGCACATAGATGACTGCAAGCCCCAGTCACATTGAATGGAACAGCTGCATAAATGTGTCTCATGTGAACATTCGCAAGGGGCAGATATATCAGGAGGGGAATTCTTAAAATCAGTTTTTTCAGGAGTCTGAGTTGCGATAATTTGCATAAAATGTATCAGTTGTCACAAAATAGTTGATAACTTTTTAACTCCTTAAAGGGGTTCTCCGAGTTATATATTGATGACCTATCCTCAGGATAGGTCATCAACATCAGATCGGCAGGGGTCCAACACCCGGCACCCCCGCCGATCAGCTGTTTGAAGAGGAGGCGTGTGCCGTGCCAGCACTGCCTCCTCTTCACTGTTTACATGCTGGCCGACACGGGGTTAGTAGTGATTAGGTGTAATTACACCTCACCGCCCCATCCATTTCAATAGGAAGAATCGCTCCCATACAAGTCTATGGAAGCGATTCTTCCCATAGAAATGAATGGGGCGGTGAGGTGTAATTACACCTACTCACCACTACCCCGTGTCGGCCAGCATGTAAACAGTGAAGAGGAGGCAGTGCTGATATGGCGCGCGCCTCCTCTTCAAACAGTTGATCGGCGGGGGTGCCAGGTGTCGGACCCCTGCCGATCTGATATTGATGACCTATCCCGAGGATAGGTCATCAATATATATAACTCGGAGAACCCCTTTAATGACCGGGAAATTTTAAATTTTTTCATTTTCTTTTTTTTACTCCCAGCCTTCCCAATGCCATAACTTTTTTATTTTTTCATTTACATAGCTGAATGAGGGCCTTTTTTTTTCGGGACAAGTTTTACTTTCTAATGTTACCATTTACGGTTGTATACAATGTGGTGAAAAAATTCCACATAGGGTTGAATTATAAAAAAGAGCCTGTTTGTGCTGTCCTCTGAAGGGAGTAGTACACACCGTTGTAGGAAATCTTCAGTTTCTTGGCAATTTCTCGCATGGAATAACCTTCATTTCTAAGAACAAGAATAGACTGTTGCGTTTCACATGAAAGTTCTCTTTTTCTGGCCATTTTGACAGTTTAATCGAACCACAAATGTAATGCTCCAGATTCTCAACTAGCTCAAAGGAAGGTCAGTTTTATAGCTTCTCTAACCAGCAAAACTGTTTTCAGCTGTGCTAACATACTTGCACAAGGGTTTTCAATTGTCATTTACCACATTAACAATGTATAGAGTGTATTTCTGACTAATTTAATGTTATCTTCATTGAAAAAAACTGTGCTTTTTTTCAAAAATAAGGAAATTTCTAAGTGACCCTAAACTTTTGAACGGTAGTGTATATATAATATATATATATATATATATATATATATATATATATACACTCACCGGCCACTTTATTAGGTACACCATGCTAGTAACGGGTTGGACCCCCTTTTGCCTTCAGAACTGCCTCAATTCTTCGTGGCATAGATTCAACAAGGTGCTGGAAGCATTCCTCAGAGATTTTGGTCCATATTGACATGATGGCATCACACAGTTGCCGCAGATTTGTCGGCTGCACATCCATGATGCGAATCTCCCGTTCCACCACATCCCAAAGATGCTCTATTGGATTGAGATCTGGTGACTGTGGAGGCCATTTGAGTACAGTGAACTCATTGTCATGTTCAAGAAACCAGTCTGAGATGATTCCAGCTTTATGACATGGCGCATTATCCTGCTGAAAGTAGCCATCAGATGTTGGGTACATTGTGGTCATAAAGGGATGGACATGGTCAGCAACAATACTCAGGTAGGCTGTGGCGTTGCAACGATGCTCAATTGGTACCAAGGGGCCCAAAGAGTGCCAAGAAAATATTCCCCACACCATGACACCACCACCACCAGCTTGAACCGTTGATACAAGGCAGGATGGATCCATGCTTTCATGTTGTTGACGCCAAATTCTGACCCTACCATCCGAATGTCGCAGCAGAAATCGAGACTCATCAGACCAGGCAACGTTTTTCCAATCTTCTACTGTCCAATTTCGATGAGCTTGTGCAAATTGTAGCCTCAGTTTCCTGTTCTTAGCTGAAAGGAGTGGCACCCGGTGTGGTCTTCTGCTGCTGTAGCCCATCTGCCTCAAAGTTCGACGTACTGTGCGTTCAGAGATGCTCTTCTGCCTACCTTGGTTGTAACGCGTGGCAATTTGAGTCACTGTTGCCTTTCTATCAGCTCGAACCAGTCTGCCCATTCTCCTCTGACCTCTGGCATCAACAAGGCATTTCCGCCCACAGAACTGCCGCTCACTGGATGTTTTTTCTTTTTCGGACCATTCTCTGTAAACCCCAGAGATGGTTGTGCGTGAAAATCCCAGTAGATCATCAGTTTCTGAAATACTCAGACCAGCCCTTCTGGCACCAACAACCATGCCACGTTCAAAGGCACTCAAATCACCTTTCTTCCCCATACTGATGCTCGTTTGAACTGCAGGAGATTGTCTTGACCATGTCTACATGCCTAAATGCACTGAGTTGCCGCCATGTGATTGGCTGATTAGAAATTAAGTGTTAACGAGCAGTTGGACAGGTGTACCTAATAAAGTGGCCGGTGAGTGTATATACACACACTTTTTTTTATAGTTCCCAGGGAGCTATTACAAGCAATCATTAGATTGCTTTTCTCATACACTTCAATGCATTAGCATTGGAGTGTATGAGAATTACAGTGCAATATGTTCCTATGGAGCCCTGCTCTATGGGAACTAGTGTCCAGCAGCCTCCTGTCACATAGGAGGACAGGGGCAGCTGCACACACACTGTGGCTCCCGGATTTTTGCGCCTCCAGATGCCATGGTCGTATTTGATCGTGGCATCTAAAGGGTTTAAAAGTTTTCAACAGCAGGCACCCTGCAGCTATGGCACCCGCTTCAAGCAACTGGCTTGAAATAAAGGCGTCTTAAGTTGTACAGCACCTTTTATATTCTTATACTATTATGTTACGTGAACCGTCCTGTAACCAAATATGTAGACAGCTTTATTATCTTGTTTACCACCTTGCACGATTTTCAAGGGAAGCTATTTTAGTAACAGCAAGTACAATGCATTTCTTATCCACGAGTGTAAACTAGATGGGTGAGTGATTTCTCCAGAAGACTTGGCTCTGTAGTCACTGTTTATATATTTGGCAAAATTAGAATACAGATTTCAGACACACTTTGACTTTGGCAGGTGTTACCTTACATGTCATCCCTGAGACATGCTGCTCTGATATTTAGTCAACTACTCATTGTGGAAAGAGTGGATGATCGGCTCATGAGGAAGGTTACCCATCAAAAATCCTGTAGCAGACTTTATTTAATAGCCAACGCTTGCAATATATATATACTGAAAATCTATAATGGGGTCACGCACATCTGATGAGGAGAGTAGTCCACTGTCAAAATATATAGCATTTCTGCACTTTATTTTGTATTAAATTTGTCAATTCAAGGAGTACTCTGGAATCTCCATTTTTTATTTATTTTTATTTCCCGCAATAAACACAGTGATGTCACAGTACAGAGATAATAAACACAGTGATGTCGCAGTACAGACATAATAAACACAGTGATGTCACAGTACAGAGATAATAAACACAGTGATGTCACAGTACAGAGATAATGAACACAGTGATGTCACAGTACGGAGATAATAAACACAGTGATGTCACAGTACAGAGATAATAAACACAGTGATGTCACAATACAGAGATAATAAACACAGTGATGTCGCAGTACAGAGATAATAAACACAGTGATGTCGCAGTACAGAGATAATGAACACAGTGATGTCACAGTACAGAGATAATAAACACAGTGATGTCGCAGTACAGAGATAATGAACACAGTGATTTCACAGTACAGAGATAATAAACACAGTGATGTCACAGTACAGAGATAATAAACACAGTGATGTCGCAGTACAGAGATAATGAACACAGTGATGTCACAGTACAGAGATAAAAAACACAGTGATGTCGCAGTACAGAGATAATCAACACAGTGATGTCGCAGTACAGAGATAATCAACACAGTGATGTCACAGTACAGAGATAATAAACACAGTGATGTCACAGTACAGAGATAATAACCACAGTGATGTCACAGTACAGAGATAATAACCACAGTGATGTCGCAGTACAGAGATAATAAACACAGTGATGTCGTAGTACAGAGATAATAAACACAGTGATGTCGCAGTACAGAGATAATGAACACAGTGATGTCTCAGTACAGAGATAATAAACACAGTGATGTCGCAGTACAGAGATAATAAACACAGTGATGTCGCAGTACAGAGATAATAAACACAGTGATGTCGCAGTACAGAGATAATAAACACAGTGATGTCGCAGTACAGAGATAATAAACACAGTGATGTCGTAGTATAGAGATAATAAACACAGTGATGTCGCAGTACAGAGATAATAAACACAGTGATGTCGTAGTACAGAGATAATAAACACAGTGATGTCGCAGTACAGAGATAATAAACACAGTGATGTCGCAGTACAGAGATAATGAACACAGTGATTTCACAGTACAGAGATAATAAACACAGTGATGTCACAGTACAGAGATAATAAACACAGTGATGTCGCAGTACAGAGATAATGAACACAGTGATGTCACAGTACAGAGATAAAAAACACAGTGATGTCGCAGTATAGAGATAATCAACACAGTGATGTCGCAGTACAGAGATAATCAACACAGTGATGTCACAGTACAGAGATAATAAACACAGTGATGTCACAGTACAGAGATAATAACCACAGTGATGTCACAGTACAGAGATAATAACCACAGTGATGTCGCAGTACAGAGATAATAAACACAGTGATGTTGCAGTACAGAGATAATAAACACAGTGATGTCGCAGTACAGAGATAATGAACACAGTGATGTCACAGTACAGAGATAACAAACACAGTTATGTCACAGTACTGATATAATAAACACAGCGATGTCACAGTACTGAGTTAATAAATACAGTGATGTCACAGTATGAAGATAATAAACACAGTGATGTCATAGTATGAAGATAAACACAGTGATGTCACAGTATGAAGATAATAAACACAGTGATAGTATGGAGATAGTAAACACAGTGATGTCACAGTACATAAAAATAAACACAGTGATGTCACCGTTTAGAGATAATAAACACAGTGATGTGACAGTATAGGCATAATAAACAGTGATGGCACAGTAAGGTAATAATAAACACATGATGTCACATACAGTAATAGGTGTAATGGCACAGACCAGTAATAATATTCATATATACATAGTGATATCACAGCTAAAAGCTAAGGAATACAATGATGTCACAGCATAGAAATAAGGACAACACAATAACTTAACCACTTCCCATCCGGGCCATTTACCCCCTTCCTGACCAGGCCTAATTTGCAAATCTGACATGTGTCACTTTATGTGGTAATAACTTTGGAATGCTTTTACTTATCCAGGCCATTCTGAGATTGTTTTCTCGTGACACATTGTACTTCACGTTAATGGTAAATTTGAGTCAATATATTTTACCTTTATTTATAAAAAATCCAAAATTTACTTAAAATTTTTAAAAAAAATCACAATTTTTTTAATATGAATTTCTCTGCTTTTAAGTTGCATAGGGATATCTATTAAAATTGTTATTAATGAACATTCACCATATGTCCACTTTATGTTGGCATAACTTTGGAAATGTAATTTTATTTTTTTAGGACGTTAGAAGGCTTCAAATTTTAAATGTAATTTTTAAGATTTTCATGAAAATTTCCAATAGTTAATTTTAAAGGACTTTTGTAGTTCTAAAGTGACTTTGAGGGGCTTAAATAATAGAAACCTCCCATAAATGAACATATTTTAGAAACTACAGCCCCAATGTAATCAAAACTGATTTTATAAAGTTTGTTAACCCTTTAGATTTCCCACAAGAATTAAAACAGAAAGAAGGTGAAATTTAAAAATAAATATATTTTTTTGCAGATTTTCAATTTTTAATTAATTTTTCCTATAAGATAGCAAGGGTAAACTGCAAATCAAACCTGAATATTTTTTTTCCTGATTCTGAAGTTTGCAGAAACACCCCATATGTGGTTGTAAACTGCTCTGTGACCGGCAGTAATGAGAGGGAGATAGTACATACATTTGTGATGGCTTTGACAGCTTGTCAGAGTGACCAAAAGCCTGGAGACCAGGAAAAAAGGTCTCAGGTTAAAGCTCCATGTTCTTGGCTGTCAGGAGGCAGCTGAGTCATGGAGCTTCTATGTACAGGTGCTGCACACAGGGGGCAAAGCTCAAGGACGTTTTAAAACGTCCATTCAGAGATAGAGATCCACTACTAGGCCGTTTATAGTCAATGGGCAGACTTGAAGTGGTTAATAATGCACACAGAGATGTAGAACAACACGGATACATACCCTGAGAACACAGACTGCCTTCGTCCGTGATTTACTGGCGTGTGGAGGAGGCCTGACCATCTTGTCACAGATGTGTGAATAACACCTCACAATGGTGTTCCTGTGTTGATGTTGGTTTTAATATGGCATCTGCAGGTGGTCTTGGTGATTTGGATATACTGTATGGCTGGGGGTAAAATGTGTTGTTGGCACATTCAACCAGATACGTGTATTTTGTGGGCCCAGGAGCTTCTCCTTCTATTTATGGCAGTCATATTGATTTTATTTTGGTGCAGCTGGTTGGAGAAGGTTGTAAAAAGATGTTCTTACTTATACAGTGGCATGCAAAAGTTTGGGCTCCCCTGCTCAAAATCACTGTTACTGTGAACAGTTAAGCAAGTTGAAGATAAAATGATCTCCCAAAAAGCAGCTGAAGTTAAAGATGAAACACAATTTTCAACATTTTAAACATTGTCAGTGTAATATTTTGGTTTTGTACAATTTTAGAGTGAAAAAAAGTATCTTGCAAAAGTATGGAAACCCAAGGAGATTTGAGTACTCAGATAACTTTGACTGACATCTCAGACCTCAAATAGCCTGTTAGGGTTAGGGCTTGTTCATAATCATTGTTAGGAAAGGCCAGGTGATGCAAATTTCAAAGCTCTATAAATACCCAGACTCCTGTAACCTTGTCCCAGAAAACACCAGCCATGGGTTCTTCTGAATAGCTGCCTAACACTCTATCTGAAAATGGTTGAGGTCCACAAAGCAAGAGAAGGCTATAAGACAATAGCAAAGCGTTTTCAGGTTTCCAATTCCTCAATTCGAAATGTAATTGAGAAATGGCAGTTAAAAGGATCAGTGGAGGTCAAGAGAAGGTCTGAAAGACCAAGAATAATTTCAGAGATAGCTGCTTATAGGATTAGTAGAAAGGCAAATCAGAACCCTGACTTGACTGCAAAAGACCTTCAGGAAGACTTAGCAGAATCTGGAGTTGAAGTACATTGTTCTACTGTTCAGCGACACATGCATAAATATGGCCTTCATGGAAGAGTGACCAGAAGAAAACCTCTCCTGCATCCTCACCAAAAAATTCAGCGTAAGAAGTTTGCAAAAGAACATCTTCAACAGCTTGATGCATTTTGCACCAAGTCCTGTGAATCAGTGAGGTTAAAATAGAACTCTATGTTTGGAGAAAAAAAAGGCACATAATCTCATGAAAAGAAAACATCTCCAACAGCATGGGGGTGGATCAGTTTTGCTTTGGGGTTGCAGCCGATGGCACAGGGAACATTTCTCTGGTAGAGGGACAAATGGATTTATGAAATTCCAGCAAAACGCCAGCTGTAAAAATACTGAAGTTGAAAAGAGAATGGCTTCTACAAATGGATAACGATCCTAAACACATCTCAAAATCCACAATAGACTACCTCATAAGGTGCAAGCTGAAGGTTTTACCATGGAGCTCAGAGTCCCCTGTTCTGAATATCACTGAAAATCTATGATAGACCTCAAAAGGTCAGAGCATGCAAGATGGCCAAGGAATCTCACGGAACTGGAAAACTTTTGCAAGGAAAAATGGATGAAAATCCCTCAAACAAGAATCGAAGACTCTTGGGTGGCTACAAAAAGCATTTACAAGTTGTGATACTTGCCAAAGGGGGTGCTACTAGGTACTAACCATGCAGGGTTCGCTTCATACCCTTCTCCTTTTCTGTTATTTTGAAAATGATAAAAGATGGAAAAAATGCTTTTGCTTAAAATACAAAGGTAAAGTATTATCTTTAACCTTGTGCCATTTGGAAATCATTTCATCTTCAACCTGCTTAACTGTTTACAGTAACAGTAATTTTGACCAGGGGTGCCCTAACTTTTGCTTGCCACTGTAGCTCGATTGTAAATATTGTTTATAACTTATTGTTGTGATTGAGGAATATGTTTCTTGAGGGCTTTATTGATTAAAGGGCATCTGTCATCATATTTGTACCTATGAAACTGGCTGACCTGTTGAATGTGTGCTTGGCAGTTGAAGGCATCTGTGTTGGCCCCATGTTCATATGTGCCCACATTGCTAAGAAAATTTTTTAGTTTTAATATATTCTAATGAGACTCTAGGAGCAACGGGGCGTTGCCATTACACCTAGAGACTGTGCTCTCTCTGCAACTGCTGCACCCTCTCCACTTTGATCAACAGGTCCAGGCAGTGTTAATGAGATCATGCCTGGCTATGACTCCTCCTAAAGTCAATCAAAGTGACGAGAGTTGCAGACAGAGCCAAGCTTCTACATGTAACGGCCTCATTTGAATATATTATAACATCATTTTTCTCAGCAATGCAGTCACATATGAACATGGGACCAACACAGATGCCTTCAGCTGCCAAGCACACATCCGACAGGTCAGCCAGTTTCATAGGTACAAATCTGCTGACAGATGCCTTTTAAAGGGGTTTTCCAGTACAAAATAAAATCTCTTTAATATGCTTATTGATATATTCTTCTTTAAAAATAACAAAACAAGAGCAATGTAATATATACTATAATTACTGTATATGTATTTTGGGAACCTTTATTCATTTACATCTCTTTCTACGTATGAGTATGCTTTCATCGTGTGTTCATCTGGGGTTTTTCTTACTGGCATGAAGCTTTTAACAAAACAGCAATCAAAAAGTATAGATTATTCAATTATAGGAGAAAATGATGGATTACAGAAAATTCTGAATAACACTTAGGGGTTGTACACATATCAGTTATTTGATCAGTTATTGTGAGCCAAAACCAGGAGTGGACACTAAACAGAGATCAGGTATAATGAAAAGATCTGCACCTGTTTGGTGTTTTTCACCAGCACCTGGTTTGGCTCACAATAACTGATGGAAATAACTGATCAAATAACTGATATGTGAACAACCCCTTACCTACCAGCATCTAGTGGACTTTGTTAATACAACATGGCTATGCAGCTTTACAATGAGGCAGGTCTCTTAACATTTCTTAGAATGACTTCTTTAATGTGTACCTAAACTTTCAACTTTATTAAAACCTATTCTAAATGTGATGAAAGCAATTTATGTAATATATTTATTTGTTAAACCTTTCCTTGCAAAATAGCTGAATTTCATGTCCTTCTTTGCAAGGAAAAGTAATAAATAAAATAAAGTATATAACAAAAATTATTTTCAGCAGATTTACGATATGTTTTAAGAAGTTAGACTTTAAGAAATAAACAGAGAAAAACCACAGTGAAAACAAATAGAAATGTGTGTTGCAGTTTTTTGCCATTCCTCTATTGTTCAATGTGTGGATGTTACTTGATGGCCATTATCAACCTAAACACTGTACAGGTCAAGTACTCCATTTCATGAAAAAGGTGTTCTCTAATGGCAGTGGCCACTTTCAGGAGCATGATGTGCCCACACCACTCAAGAAACACAAGAAAGAGTTCATGGTGATGCCTTGGTCCTCCATATTCACCAGGTCTCAGTTTAATCGAGCATCTGTCGTATTCTTTAAATATAAGTCCGATCCATAGAAGCCAATGTTATGGCTGGTGGAGTAACTTTATTATCTGTGTTTTATCTGCTACAGTGTCATTTTATTCCTTTGTCAGTGTAAGCTTTCCTCTTTTAATCATTTTTTAAATATAACTTTCTAAGAAATTTCCTTGGTGATTGTATAGCGATCTGTAAAACTGATTTTTCTGTTAATCTTTGTCTACCATTAAAAGGGTTTTCTGGCAGTACTGTATTGATGACCTAGCCAAAGGATAGTTCATCGATATCTGATCGGTGGAGGTCTGACTCCCAACACCCCAGCTATCAGCTGTTTAAAGAGGCCACAGCACTTACAGCATACAAGCACAGCACCATGCATTTATAGTGGCTGTGCTTGTTATTGCAGCCCAAGCCCATGGACTGAGCTGCACATAGGCCATGAGGCCAACGAATGTGTCATCACACATAGGAAGAGGCTGAGGCACTCAACAGTACACCATGACCTATTCAAACTACTGATTGCTTAGTGGAGTCTGCTAGTAAGCAAACCAGAGTGAAAACCTATTTTTGTTGTGTGCTGTAAAGTAGGCCAAGAAAGAATCCTTCTCCATGTAGACACCATTCCTATGAGTGAAAGCTGACAGAAAAGCAACTTTGCTAGGAACTAACACCTGATGAAAAAAAGCATTGAGTTATTACAGAATGTTGAGGACCAATTTAAGGTCATGCTTGGACTAAGTCAGTAAGGGTAATGCTCGCACATGACTGTAAACTCTACTGCAATGGTTTGGATTATATTGCTTCTGGCAACTACCACACTTCTTAGATGGACTGGCCATGCAATCTAGGACTACACCAGACAGTTGGACACTGCAGAGAAATATGAGAGACTTTGAGAGTGATTGACTTTGGTTAATTGGAGACTGTTAGTACCTACTGTATAAAGAGAGACTCAGGGAGGACCACCATCATAGCCACCTCCTTTACACAGCCTTTGTAAAAAGCCCACTCTGTGAAGTACTTGAGGACTGCGCTTAATGCCTGCATTTGTATTATAACTTCCATCATCCATTCAGTAAAGAAGATGCCATATTTTATTATAAACAAGATGCCCTGGTTATTGGACCCTGTACCCTATCTCAGTTCCCCTTAACTGTGCTCCTGCCTTGCATTCTTCTGCTCACCAAATATCAAAGCCACCCCAGCTGCCATGAGGTAGGAGAACTCGAAAATGCAGGAAATTAGTATGGTGGATCAGCTGATCGGGTGGGGTATTCCCATCTCCATAAAATATACCATAAATTTCTAATTGATAAGGGTCACATGTCTGCGATGGATCCCCATCCCAAATCCATCCTGTGTGGATGCCATGACCGGGAAGGAGGGGGGGAGGGGTTGGAACTTTGGAAACAACTGAGCAGCCTGTGTTTTACTGTTTCCAGATCCCCTGTACAAGTGAATGGGACAGAAGCAGCACAGGAGTACAAAGGTTAACCTCCATGTAACTTGGCAAGTAGAAGCGCAAAGTTCTCCATGTAGGTCTTCCATACATTGCCAGTCTGTAGAAAAAAGACACATCCACTTGCCATGCATTGATCTATAGCTTTTCTGCATAATTCATAAACATCTCCATCGAGTCACTTAGTATACGTTTTGATTAAAATGCATATGCCCACTCACCATGTCCAGACTCCCACCTATGGGTGGGTCCCCAGTCTAATTTGGCACAGCGACCACTGACACAATACATCACCTGAAAGTGGTGAGACCCAGCATCCCCACAACACCGTGCTATCAAGATAAGCCCCCGTAGCACCGGGCCACACCAACTCAGAGGCACAGTGCCACATTAACAACAGCCACCATGCAGCACTGCGGAGTGTGAACAGATTTCAAAAGCTCACCTCTCCACGTGGCCTCAGAAACCAGACAGAGACCGGTAGGAGCTTATTAACCCTTATGCAGTCTCCTGCTAATTAGAAACACCTCGGTTGAATGGGAGGAGAGCTGATACCATACATTGCAATATGAGGCACAACCTGTGAGAAAATAGCTTTAGTATTATACTTGCACCCTAAGGTACATTTCAATAAGAATAGTTGCACATATGCATAGGCAATACATTTCTCACAGAGGTAAGTCGAATGTCAGCTACTGTATGTGACGATGACCTCTAATTGCGTGAAAGGCGGTAGGATGCCCACCTAAACATCTGGTCTTATTGTTCTGGTCACAATCCAGTTATGTGAACCTTAAAGATTAAATATTGTAAGTTGTATGCATTATTAGATTTGCCACTGAGTTCAGTGAAAGCAAATAGCATTAAGGTAAATGTTTGCACTCCACTAATTGATTTATGCTCTGCCAAAATGGTTACTGCCGGTTGCACCTGACAGCTGGCTCCCTTATTGGAAGCCTTGCTGCTCTTTTAGATAAGAAAGAGTTATTGAATCATTTTGCACTGTAACTGTATGCATAATTTTTTTTTGTAATCTTAAAAGGGTTGTCCAGGAATTAACAATTGACGATCCCTAAGTTAGGTCCTCAATATCAGATGGATGGGTGTCCAGCACCTTGCACCCCCACAGATCAGCTCTTCGGGAGCCCGGAATAGATGGTGGAAGGAGACAGATCTGTCCATTGTGTAGTTGATGGAGCTGGTTACTGTAACAATGTTTCTATTGAAATGAATACTGCAGTATCTAGCCTAGGTGGCATATGAATACTTTTGACAAAGGCGCCAGGAGCATTCCCAACTCATACGCCATAGTAAGTACTGTACTGGAAAGTAAAGTTCAGTAGTGATACACGTGAAGAGGGAAATGACTAACTTCTCCTTCTTGGGATCCCGTAGAAATCAAAATAATTGATAGCTTCAGGCCACACTGCATGAAAAGGAAGATAAGACATAGAATTTTTTGCCAATAATATGGGTTGCAGTTCTACCGTTCACCCAGAGAGACATCTCCTCAGCAGTTGTTCTGGATTTTCTGAAATAAGCTGCAATGAGCGTGTCAATAAACCTCAGAGTGAGAATCAGTTACCATAGATGTACACGTTAGTAGTATAATTATGGAGCAAGGCTGCAATGCCTTCAAGCCATATAAAGTGGTGACATATTTAATACATATGATACAACTGGACACATAAGATATTGGAAAGGATTTACATATAGGAAGCAATGAGAATGAGAATTCTGCACCATACAGCTTTAAGAAATGGTTACAATTGTATTCCTAATCTGTAGGGGTCAATGGGTTTACTTGAGGAGGCTTTAGAGCTAGGCAGACTCATAAATAAGGCATGAGATATGTGGAGAAAGAAGGAAGGTGTAGTTAAACCTGAGTTTCTTCAGAAAGAATATAATCTTTATTAATGTAGATTTTCGAGCAAATTCGGTACTACATATTGGAGGATAAAATAACAGTTTGTCGAAGCTATTGGCTCGTTGTTTTCTTAAAGAAGCACTCCTGCATTTTTTGCCCCTATATAGTACCACATAGGTTAATATTCAAGAATAATGCACAGTCATGGCCAAAAGTTTTGAGAATGATACAAATATTAATTTTTACAAAGTCTACTGCTTCAGTTTTTATAATGGCAATTTGCATATACTCCAGAATGTTATAAAGAGTGATCAGCTTAACAGCAATTACTTGCAAAGTCAATATTTGCCTAGAAAATGAACTTTATCCCCCAAAACACATTTCAACATCATTGCAGCACTGCCTTAAAAGGACCAGCTAACATCGTTTCAGTGATTGCTCCATTAACACAGGTGTGGGTGTTGATGAGGACAGGGCTGGAGATCAATCTGTCATGATTAAGTAAGAATGACACCACTGGACACTTTAAAAGGAGGCTGGTGCTTGGCATCATTGTTTCTCTTCTGTTAACCATGGTTATCTCTAAAGAAACACGTGCAGTCATCATTGCACTGCACAAAAATGGCCTAACAGGGAAGAGTATCGCAGCTAGAAAGATTGCACCTCAGTCAACAATCTATCGCATCATCAAGAACTTCAAGGAGAGGGGGGGCGTGGCTGGCCATGGCAGAGTGAAGACGTGTCTTCTGAGCTCCTCCGTCTCCCTGCTTACCATCCAGCTGAATCCACAGTACCCATGGGCAAATCAACCAGGAGAGGTAGAGGCCGGCCATCGGCCACCCTCTCTGCTTCTCAGGGGGACCTTACCGCCTTCTTTAAGAGGCCCCCGGACCTAGAAGACGGCTCTGGCCCTGTATCACCGCAGCGTAAGTGCGGCCTGCAGCATGGCGGCGCAGGCCGCCCGCCTATTCCCGGCTCCACATCGCCGGTCCACTCCTTGGCTACCCTTTGGCAGCAAGCCGGTGCCTCACCTGCCCCATTCCGGACCCGCTCGGCTCCTCCAAGTCCCCGATGCGAGGACACCATGCGCTCCCCTGTATCTCCCTTGGAGCGGGAGGTTCCCGCGCGGACCGCCGCATTCCAACATGGCGGCGCCCCTCTCTCTGCACCGGACTCATCTCAGCAGCCAGCAGACCTACTCCGGCCGCCCGACCACCAGGCCCAGCCCGAGCACCTGACTGTTGGAGTACAGGCAAGTCCCCTGCTCCTCTCCCAATCCCCACCTGGGTCACCTGTAGTCCCTGGCTCCCTGACTGTCAAGCAGACCCCTGGGGCCTCCATTCTGCGGCCTGCTGCCCTGGTGTTCTGTCCCCAGCAGGCACCCACCAAGGGGCCTCATCCTCTGCCGCCACAAGACAGGCCTAGACCCCATCCGATCCAGGGGGCGTCAAGCAGCCAACATCCCTCTGCCGGGAACTCATGCTCCTTACTTGATAGGCCCCAGTCTGCCCCACCATTCCATCAGAGGGGGCCCCTGTCCCCACCGGACTCCCCTAATCCTTCTCTAGCGGCATCACCGCAGTGGTCCACCGGATCTTCATCATGGGGAGGTCATAAGGGGATATGCCCCAATTCTCCACAAACCCAGGCTCTTCCTCCCCTCGATGCTTCAGGGACGCCTGCTACCAACCTCCCACCAATGCTGCTACACGGTCGTTCTCCATCGGCCCTGATGGATGACTCTAGGGCCCCTACAGTGGCGGATTTGCGTCAACTTCTATGCTCCCTTCCATCTAAGGAGGACTTTTCTGCTTTCGCATCTAATATCCTCCAAGAGTGTAAACAGGAGTTTGCCCAAGTCCGAGCAGAACTCAATACTCTAAAAGGACGGGTGGACTCTGTCTCCCATGATCACTCAGAGCTCCATACAAAGGTGAAGACGCTCCAAGACGTTACCCATCTGCATGGGACCCAAATACACAACCTCCAGCAGCACCTCGATGATTTGGAAAACAGGGGTCGCCGCAACAACATTCGGATTCGGGGCATCCCTGAGACCGTACCCCCTGCGGACCTCTTCCCTGCACTTCTCAGCATTTTCAACAACCTTCTGGACAGACCGCGGTCCTCCCATATTGAGATTGACCGAGCTCATCGGGCGCTGCGCCCTCCTCCACCAGAAGGAGCACCGCCTCGAGATGTAATCTGCCGCATTCACTTCTATGCAGTTAAAGAACGGATCCTGTTCCAGGCTCGGCAGCAATCAATCTCTTTCTTTGCTGGAGCTTCCATCATGCTCCTGCAAGACTTATCCCGCTACACTCTAGCTCAAAGAGCGACATTGAAACCTGTTCTCTCTCTTCTGCGCGAACGGGGGATTCCCTACCGATGGGGTTTCCCCTTTGCATTAATAGCGGGTCAGAAAGGCACCTCTGCTACTCTACGCACCATTGAAGACCTTCCTGGATTTCTGCAAGGACTCGACCTCCCCCCAGTGGACCTGGGCCATTGGCCTTCGTTTGCCTCCTCCACTGTGTCCCCTCCACAAGGGCAACCCCTCTCCCAATGTTCTGCGGGGAGCTCTCAAGGCCCTTCGACCCGTGCGAACCGCAATCGCCGCAGACGGCAGGATGGCGCTGGGAGGGACCCTCAAGTCTTTCATCATTCCTGAGGACTCTGCCTTATTGAGTTGAGGCTTCAACGTTCTTCTCCACCCCGCTCCGAACCGTTCTTCTATGACCCCCGGTTTATACGCACTAGCTGTGGACTTTGCTGTTTCAACATGTTGTTTGTTTAGTCTATTCTTTCAATGCAGGGTAGATAGGTGGATCTTTACTGTCTGGCTAACACCTTCCCCACATAGGTTTGGACACTCTCCTTGGAGTTGAACCCTCCTGGGTGATTGTCATAGTGGACCATTTGGTCCTTTTTCTACTGCCTTCTCCATTTTGGCTAGGGGCTCTCCCTGCCTTATAATCCTTTCTTCCGCTGTCCCATCTTCTCTTCTTCTCTTCTCACCTCTTAACTCTCTTTTCCCTTCTCTCTCCTCTTCTCTCTCCTACTCCCCAATCTTTGTCTCCTCCCTTCCTCTCCTCCCCCTTCCCTTGTTTGTGTCTCTCCCTCTAGGGTCTGGACATGTCTTCTCTCAAAATTGCATCGTACAATGCGAACGGCCTGAACTCGCCATCAAAGCGCAACCAGGTACTTTACCACTTCCACCGACAAAAGGTACAGATTCTCTGCCTTCAGGAAACGCACTTTAAGGAGGGCTCTTCCCCGAGTCTGCGTCATCGCCACTACACTACCTGGTTTACTGCTAATAACCAACCAAACAAATCTAAAGGAGTTGCCATAGCGCTCCACAAAAACTTGCCCTTCCAGTTGCTGGATTGTGTGGTGGATGTTGATGCCAGGTACTTGATTCTGATCTTGAGCATGAGGGGAGGGAATTTACAATTATCAATACGTATGCTCCAAACCAGAATCAGGTTGCCTTTCTCGTTGGCTTAATCGACAAGGTGATTCCCCTTGTGAGGGGTACTATGATCTTATGCGGGGACCTCAATCTTACTCTCGACCCTACCTTAGACAACTCTTCTGGACGGGCTACACTCTCTTATGGGGCAATTAAGAGGGTTAGGAGGGCCCTCTTGCAGTTGCAGCTTTGTGACCCATGGCGCCTGCACCACCCTGCCGACAGGGACTACACCTGCTACTCATCTTCTCACTCCTCCTATAGCAGAATAGATCACATTTTGCTCCAGCATCATGCTCTGTCTTGGGTGGACTCCACGCGCATCGGCTCCATCTTATGGTCTGACCATGCCCCTGTGTACTGCTCCTTACAATTTCCTCAGTTCTCTAAGACTGAGTGGATGTGGAGGCTTAATGAGTCCCTTTTATTGGACTCGTCTGCGCAGCTGATATATCTCAGTCTATCACTGAGTTCCTTCACATACACCAGTCTGACACAACTCCCCTCCCTATTCAATGGGAGGCCCTCAAATGTGTGCTCAGGGGCATCTTGGTCAAACATGGTTCCCGGCTCAAAGAGAAAAAGCGCACTCACTCTCTCTTGCTCTTCAGAAAGTGACTAGACTTGAGATGGCTCATAAACGCGCCCTTGATGTGGACACCCTTCGGGCTCTACAAGAAGCCCGTCTGGATGCCCGGCGCCTCCTAGATAAGTCCTACCAGAAGATGGTGCAAAAATGCCGTAGCTCATTTTATGAGTTTGGTAACAAGAGTGGAAGGATGTTGGCTAGGGCCCTTCGACAACAGATGGCTTCCTCGCATATTCCCCTCATTAAATCTCCACAGGGGTCTCCGGTTTTTGAGACTTCAGCCATCGCCGCCTCCTTTCACTCCTTTTACTCAGATTTATATGCCCTACCCACCCCTCCTGACCCAGTGGAAGGGTCACTATCCTCTGCCTTGCGTCTAACTGCAGAGCAGTCCGCATCCTTAGAGTCTCCCTTTACAGCTGAGGAGCTTCAATGTGTCATTGAATCTCTCCCGGGTGGGAAAAGCCCTGGGCCCGATGGCTATATAGCTCGGTTCTATAAGGAATACATTGAAAAGCTGTCACCTTTTCTCTTGAAGGTTTTTAATGCGGTGTCCACTGGTCTTCCCTTCCCGGCACAGACCTTAGCCGCCCACATAGCGGTCATCCCAAAACCAGGTAAAGATCCCCAGGTGTGTGCGAGCTATCGCCCCATCTCCCTGTTGAATGTTGATCTCAAGATCTTCGCTAAGCTCCTGACAAACCGCCTGAATGCCTTTATGCCCACTCTCATCCACTCGGACCAGGTGGGGTTTGTGCCGGGGAGGGAAGCCAGGGATAACACCCTTAAAACGATGGTTATTATCCATCATGCCAAAAAACGTCAAATACCCCTGATGATCTTGTCTTTAGATGTTGAAAAAGCATTCGACAGGATATCGTGGTCCTCACTGAGGGCAGCCTTACACCACCTAGGTCTGGGCCCATGGGTCACTTCCAAGATACTCTCACTATACACTTCCCCGTCAGCTAGAGTAAAGGTGAATGGCTCGCTATCTGGCCCCTTTGCCATCCATAACGGTACTCGCCAAGGCTGCCCACTGTCTCCCCTTTTATATGCTCTCGTCATGGAACATCTCCTGGCCAGGATAAGGGATAATCCTGATATCACTGGAATCCAAATTGGTGGGCGGGAGTATAAATGTGCAGCCTTTGCAGATGACCTATTGCTGTATGTCACTAACCCCAGAGTGTCCCTTCCATGTCTTCAGAGTGAACTTTCTCGATTCGGGGCATGGACTAACTTTAAAGTTAATTTGTCTAAATCCCATGCTCTGAATGTGTCTCTTGCCCAGGACTTGCTACGCTCTCTCAAGACCTCGTTCCCCTTTTCTTGGCCCCCGGGAGGGATAACCTATTCTTGGAGTTAAACTGGGCGGTGACCTATCGCGCTTGTTCCAAGATAACTTTCTACCCCTGATTACGCGCTTTGAGAAGGACCTTGAGTCTTGGCGTCGTGGGGATTTCTCATGGTTCGGAAGGGTTAGCATACTAAAAATGAATATTTTACCCAAACTCCTTTACCTCCTGCAGACCATCCCCATTCGCATACCGTACTCATTCTGGAATAGGATTCGTAAATGCTTCCTGAAATTTGTGTGGTCCCCAGGCAGACCCAGAATTAAATGGGATGTTCTGGTTCGGCCCAAAGGATGACGGTGGGTTGGTCTTCCGGATTGTAAACTCTATTATAAAGCTGCAATGTACTCTCGGCTTCTTGACGCCTGTAAGAGAACATTCTCAAAAGCAATGGGTTATTTTAGCCAGAACCCTCTCTCCCATAGCCTACACAGGTCCATTCCTTGGGATACAGAGCGTGCCTAGCGTGGCCCGCTCCACGCTGACCTTCACTTTTTCTCAAACCTTTGCAGCCTTGAGGGGGTGCGCGTGGAGTCCTCCTTGATAGATGTCAAAGGCCCCATGACACCAATAACTGACCATCCCCATTTTTCCCCCCGGTGCTTCTAGCAGGTCATTCTTGAAGGGGACAAAGCTCTCTCCTCTACGTTTCTGTCACGTACTCTCAGGGACTGCACTAAAACCTTTGTCTAATTTGATGGGAACTGCCCCTCTCTCCATTAAGACCCAGTTTGAATATATGCAGCTCAAACACTTCTTCTCAACTTGCGAACCTCCCACGCACTGGAAAGGGAACTCACGCCCTTTGAAAAGGCCTGCCTTGCTCCATCGGCAATCTTTGGGGATATATCTTTTCTATATGGATTGCTGCTGGAGGCGATACTTGGCCCTGCCTCTCTCGTTTTGCTCGAAGTGGGAGAGGGACCTGGGTATCTCCCTATCCCCCAACTCAGTGGCGTAGATGTTTTCTGTTTACACATAAATCTGTTCTTGCAACGAAAGCGCAGGAAACCAGCTACAAGATACTCACAAGGTGGTACAGGGTTCCCTCACTATTGCAATGAGTGGTTTCCTTCGGTGTCGGATAGGTGCTGGCGCTGTGGGTCTGCAGAGGGCACTCTGTTGCATATCTGGTGGCACTGCTCTTGCTTGCGCCCCTTCTGGGACTCGGTTCACTCAGTGATCCTGAAAATCACTGGTTTTCCGATGCCCAATTCCCCAGAGGCCTTCTTTCTATTCCTTTTTGATCTTAATGTCCCTGCCTATAAGAAATCCCTTTTGAAACATCTTGTACAGGCAGCCAAAACCGTAATACCTCGGCACTGGAAATCTTCCACGCCTCCGACCCTGGAGGAGTGGTTTGAGGAAGTCATGTCCTCCCAGAGAATGGAGGAACTAATTGCATATACCCCCCAGAAGTATGCGCTCTTTGTGAAGGCATGGGAACCATGGGAGACCTTTCGGAGTTCGGGCTCCTATCGACACTCCTAGTCTGGGACCCCCGGACCCCTGGAGCGCTCTCCGGTGACCGGGATCATGCTATTCTGTGTCCTGTAGCAGATATGTCCATGACCAGACCCTTCCCAGACCTTTCCCACTCCCTCCCCTCCCTCTTTGTTCCCCCCTCCCCCTTTCCCTCCTGCTCACCTCCCTTGCTAATTCTCCTTTTCTTATATGACCTCAAGTAAGGCTGTCATGTTTGACATATCCATGTTAATATCTGACGAATTTCGCTAGTCAGACTCATTAAGTATTTGATTGTTATACTTTTGCTGTACTAATACAAATTGTATGAAAAACCAATAAACATTTGAATTTGAAAGAACTTCAAGGAGAGAGGTTCCATTGTTGCCAAAAAGGCTCCAGGGCGCCCAAGAAAGACCAGCAAGCGCCAGCACCGTCTCTTAAAAGTGTTTCAGCTGCGGGATTGGGCTACCAGCAGTGCAGAGCTTGCTCAGGAATGGCAGCAGGCAGGTGTGAGTGCATCTGCACACACTGTGAGGTAGAGACTCTTGGAGCAAGGCCTGGTCTCAAGGACGGCAGCAAAGAAGCCACTTCTCTCCAGAAAAAACATCAGGGACAGACTGATATTCTGCAAAAGGTACAGGGAGTGGACTGCTGAGGACTGGGGTAAAGTCATTTTCTTTGATGAATCCCCTTTTCGATTGTTTGGGACATCTGGAAAACAGCTTATTCGGAGAAGACGAGGTGAGCGCTACCACCAGTCTTGTCTCATGCCAACTGTAAAGCATCCTGAAACCATTCATGTGTGGGGTTGCTTCTCAGCCAAGGGAATCGGCTCTCTCACAGTCTTGCCTAAAAACACCAGCCATGAATAAAGAATGGTACGCAGAATGTCCTCCCGAGAGCAACTTCTCCCAACCGTCCAAGAGCAGTTTGGCGATCAACAATGCCTTTTCCAGCATGATGGAGCACCTTGCCATAAAGCAAAGGTGATAACTAAATGGCTCAGGGAACAAAACATAGAGATTTTGGGTCCATGGCCTGGAACTCCCCAGATCTTAATCCCATTGAGAACTTGTGGTCAATCATCAAGAGACGGGTGGACAAACAAAAACCTACAAATTCTGACAAAGTGCAAGCATTGATTGTGCAAGAATGGACTGCTATCAGTCAGGATTTGGTCCAGAAGTTGATTGATAGCATGCCAGGAAGAATTGCAGAGGGTCCTGAAGAAGAAGGGTCAACACTGCAATATTGACTTGCTGCATTAACTCATTCTAACTGTCAATATAAGCTTTGTTACTCATAATATGATTGCAATTATATTTCTGTATGTGATAAAAACATCTGACAAACACACATAAAAACCAGAGGGCAGCAGATCATGTGAAAATATAATATTTGTTGTCATCTCAAAACTTTTTGGCCATGACTGTAGAGTATTGTGCATGTCTTGTGTAAACAATTATGCCAATGATGGGTTTCTGCCATATTGATATACCCATTGATATGGTTCTCCTAATGGAGTCTATGTTTTCCATCATGCCTCTGAACTTGCAGAGAGAAAGTGTGGTTTCTCATTGCACCATACTGTGCTCTGCTCTTAGTCAAATTTAAGAATGGCAAGTGAAAGGTGCAGAAGGCGTGCCGAATTGGTGGGGAGGGGTCTGAATGATGAAAGGAGGGATTTTTTTTTATAGATTGCTGATGTAATCTGTAGTTCACAGGCACACAGTGGAGACTGACCTCTTTCTATACAGGAGACCAAACTCTGTAGTGGTAGTCAGACAGGGATCACATAACACAACTGCCCTTAAAATTGGGCTTAAATATATCGATCTACAACTCAGCTAGGATGAAACAAATTTATACTGCTAGAATATTGCTGGTGAGTTAGCATTATATACCAAAAATTATTTAGCCAGTTTTCTTACATTTTTCAAGAACATACCCTAATCCTGTCATCAACTGTATGCTGCCCATACTAGCGACAGAATAAAGTACAGACAGGTGAGTTGATTTCAGCGGTCTGTCATTTATATGTTGAAAGTAAGTGGTTGCTGAGAACCAACATCACAATCATTGCAGACTGGGCCTGGAAAAGAGTCATGGCCACCTGAGAAGAGTCATGGTTATTCATGAATTCCTGCCTTCCCTGCCCTCCTGCTAATTGAGAGTTTTTTACCTAGTTTTCTCCCTAGGAGAGAACTGCCAATCATCGGCAGATGGATGCGGAGAGCAGGAGATTAGGAATAACCATGACTCTTCTCAGGTAGATTTGACTTTTTTCAAAGCCTGTTCTGCAATGATTATGATGCTGGTTCTCTGCAACCGTTACTTTTAGCTAATGAGTGACACACCGCTGAAATCAGCATTTCTGCCACTAATTTATGCTGCCCTCAGTGAGGTCAGCATAAAGTTGATGACAGGTTCCCTTTAAAGAGGTTGTCAACTCCTTAACTCCTTCAACCCTGGGCCTGTTTTCACCTTCCTGCCCAGGCCATTTTTTGCTAATCTGACATATGTCACTTCATGTGGTAATAACTTTGGAACGCTTTTACTTATCCAGGCCATTCTGAGATTCTGAGATTGTTTTCTTGTCACATATTGTGCTTCACGACAGTTGTAAATTTGTGGCAAAATATTTCATTTTTATTTCTAAAAAAATACCAAATTTAGCAAAATTTTTGAAAAATTTTCAAATTTCCAAATTTCAATTTTTCTACTTTCAAAATACATAGTAATACCTCCAAAAATAGTTATTATTTTACATTCCCCATATGTCTACTTTATGTTGGCATCATTTTATAAATGTCATTTTACTTTTTTTCGGACGTTAGAAGGCATAGTTTAGAAGCAATTTTTCAAATTTTCAACAAAATTTCCAAAACCATTTTTTTAAGCACCAATTCAGATATAAAGTGATTTTGAGGGGCTTACGTAATGGAAACCACCCATAAATGAACCCATGTTAGAAACTACACCACTCAAATTATAAAAAAACTGATGTTACAAACTTTGTTAACCCTTGAGGTGTTCCACAAGAATTAAAAGAAAATTGAGGTGAAATTTCAAAATTTCACTTTTTTGGTAGATTATTCATGTTAATAATTTTTTTCTTGCAACACAGCAAGGGTTAACAGCAAAATAAACCTCAATATACATTACTCTGATTCTGCAGAAATACCAGACAGAATCAGAAATACCCCATATGTGGTGGTAAACGTCTCTATGGGTTTGTGGCAGTGGTCAGAAGGAAAGGAGCGTCATATGGATTTTGGAGGCAGATTTTGCTAGAATGTTTTTTTTTAGGTACCATTTTGTAATTGAGAGACCCTGATGTACCCCTACAGTGGAAACCCTCAAAAAGTGACCCCATTTTGGAAACTACACCCTTCAAAGAATATATTAAGGGCCACTTTGACCCCCTAAGCGTTTTATGGAATTTGGAAACACTTTGCTGTGAAAATGAAAAGTTTCATTTCTTCCAATAAAATGTTGCTTTAGCCCCAAATTTTTCTTTTTCACAAGGGGTAACAGAAGAAAAGCACCCCATAAGCTTTTCCCCATTTTCTCCTGAATACGGCAACACCCCATATGTGGTGGCAAACTGCTGTGGGGGCACATGGAAGGACTCAGAACAGAAGGAGTGCCATATGGATTTTGCAGATTTTGATGGATTGGTTTGCAGGAGCAATTGATTTTTATTTTTTTGAGTTATTGTCTTATGTGGGAGCTCATTTTTTGCGGTATGAGGTGACGTTTTCATTGGTACCATTTTGGGGTACATAAGACTTTTTGATTGCTTGGTATTTCACTTTTTGTGAGTCAAGGTGAAAAAAAATAGCTATTTTGGTATAGTTTTTTTTTTAAAAAATATTTTTTACACCATTCACCTGAATGGGCAAATCATGTGATATTTTTATAGAGCAGGTTGCTACGGACGCGGCGATACCCAATATGTGTACCATTTTTATTTTTATTAAACTTTACACATTAGATTTATTTTTGAATATTTATTTAGAATAAAATCTTTTTTTTTGTTGCTATTTTCTGAGAGCCATATTTTTTATATTTTTTGGGCGATTGTCTCAGGTAGGGTTTCATTTTTTGAGGGACAAGATGACGGTTTGATTGGTACCATTTTGGGTTAAATACGCCTTTTTGACCGCCTGCTATTACACTTTTTGTGAGGCAAGAGGGAAAAAAATGGCTGTTTTGGCATAGTTTTTATTTTTTATTTTTTACAGAATTCACATGGGGGGCCATCTCATGTAGTATTTTTATAGAGCAGGTTGTTACGGACGTGGCGATACCCAATGTGTCTAACATTTTTATTTTTGGAAGGTTTTACACATAAGAATTATTTTTTGAACAGAATAAAATCCTTTTTTTTTTGTGTTTCCATTTTCTGAGAGCCATTTTTTTTTTATTTTTTGGGCGATTGTCTCAGGTCGTGTATCATTTTTGTGGGACAAGATGACGGTTTGATTGGTACCATTTTTGGTTAAATACGCCTTTTTGATCGCCTGCTATTACACTTTTTGTGAGGCAAGAGGGAAAAAAATGGTTGTTTTGGCATAGTTTTTAAAATTTGTTTTTGCAGCATTCACCTGGGGGGCCATCTCATGTAATATTTTTATAGAGCAGGTTGTTACGGACGCGGCGATACCCAATATGTCTAACAGTTTTATTTTTGGAAAGTTTTAAACATTAGAATTATTTTTGAACAGAATAAAATCTTTTTTTTGTGTTGCCATTTTCTGAGAGCCATATTTTTTTTATTTTTATGACGATTGTCTCAGGTAGGGTATCATTTTTGCAGGACAAGATGACGGTTTGATTGGTACCATTTTGGGTTAAATATGCCTTTTTTGATCACCTGCTATTACACTTTTTGTGAGGGAAGGTGACCTGTTTTTTTTTTTTTTTTACTGCGTTCACCTGGCAGTTGATACGGACGCGGCGATACTAATATGTATACTTTTCTTTTTTCCCCTTTTTTTTTACAATTTTTTTTAACTTTATTTTGGGAAAAGTGCGCTTTTTTTTACTTGAAACTTTTATTTTTTTGTAAAACTATTTTTTTCACTTTTTTTTTTCACTTTATTTAACTTTTGGGGGTCTGATCCCCTTTACAATGCATTACAATACTGTTTTATTGTAATGCATTGGCTATAAGTGTATTACTCAATGTAATACACTTACAGCCTGCTTCCTGTGCGATCCAGGGGGCTGGATCGTACAGGTACACAGGGATAGCAGCCACCGATGCGGGCGTATGCAGCAGGGGTCCGGCTACTGGGCACAGCCGGTCCCCAGCAGCTGATCGGGCAGGTGCAGCTACTGCACCCGCCCAGTCAGCGCACCGTGCTAGTACGGCGCTCGTCGGGAAGTCACTTCCCGCAGCGCCGTACATGTACAGCACTGGTCGGGAAAGGGTTACAGGGTTTCTCCGAGAATTAAGAAAATGAAAATACCTAAATATTACTTTATTATAAATATATTCCCAAATTCATTTCATTAGTTATAATGGCTTGTTTGGTCTGGGGAGAAATTATTAGGAGAAACAAAATGGCCGCCGTCCTATTATTACACACAAAACCTGTCCTAATCACACAGCAGGACAAATTACACTGAGATAAAGCGCTGCCTCATGCTCCTCTCTGCTTGTCAGGGATATGATCCTGAATACAGATGATAAGATCTTTAGCTGAATCTCTGTAGGAATGAGTTAATGAGCAAAGATTCAAGCTAAATATCATATTAACCTATATTCAGGATGAATAATCCTGACAAGTAGGAAAGGAGGATGGGGCAGCTCTTTACCTCAGTGTTGTGAAGTAACAGGTTTTGTGTGTACTAATAGGACAGCGGCCATTTTGTTTCTCCTGATCATTACTCCCTAGACAAAGCAAACCATTATAACTAATGAAAGGTATTTGAGAATATACTTATAATAAAGTACAGTATATACTGGCGTATAAGACTACTTTTTAACCCCTTAAAATAATGGCTACAGTGGGGGTCGTCTTATACGCCGGATATACGGGGGCCGCACTGTGTGACGGTGTTTTTTTTTTCCCCGTCAGCGCGTAGAGAGCCGCTTGCCTGGGACCGCCGCGCATGCGCGGCAGTCCGCCTCTCAGTCATTAGAAGAGGCTTAGTACGGCGCTGACGGGGCGGCGCGCTGTATGCTAATGCAGCCGCCCCGTCACAGCGGTCGGCGTCACAGAGCTGGGGGTCACAGGCCGGCACTTACAGAAGCATGTCGGATCTTCATTAATATCACAGCATGGATGCGAGGGGAAGCTGGCGGTGCAGTAACGCCAGATTCACCTCGCATCCATGCTGTGATATTAATGAAGAGCTTACATGCTTGGTGTAAGTGTGCATATTGCTACAATAAGTGCCGACCCCGGCCCCCCTTCTCCTCCCGGTGACTCCCCGCCCCTGCACTAATCCTATTGGTTATACCTCACACAGTGCGGCCCCCTGCTCTTAGCATACTGAAGTAGCATACTATTCTCTATATTCTCAGGAGGATTTTGAAGGCTTTTAAAGGGAAACTGTCATGCCAGCAAGACCTGTTACAATATCGCAGCTTACAGTTATGATCACCAGGCACTTGCTCTCTTGTTTGTTTTGCAAAGTTTTAGCTTTACCGTACATGTTTGAAACAACCTTATGTTTATAAGTGACAGTTTTGCTGCTATATACAGTACCTGCATGTCATATGCATTTGAATTAAAATTAACATGTTGAAATCAAAGCAGACTTTTTTTCATTTGGGAGAGGGGTAGTCTTATACAGTGAGTATATACCAAATTCTAGATTTTTAGGGCAGAAGTTGGGGGTCGTCTTATACGCCCAGTCGTCTTATACGCCGGCATATACGGTAATATATAAGTATTTTCATTTTCTTAATTCCCAGAGAACCCCTTTAACTACTGTTGGGCTGTCCTTAGGATAGGCAATCAATATCTGATCAGCGGGGGCCTGACACCCTGCACCTGTACCAATCAGAACAGCTCTGGCATCAGACGTTGGGGCCTGAACTAGACAACTCTGTCCTTTGTAACTGCAGTTCTGCTACCATTCATTCCAATAGAAGCAGTGCAGTAGTAACTGTCCACTACTCAATAGAGTTCAAATCTGAGCTACTCTGAAACAGCTGATCGGCAGGGGTGTGGGATGTTGGACGCTCGCCAATCAGATATTGAGCCCATGAATTGTAAAGGAGTTGACAACCCCGTTAAGGTTAATGAACTGAAAAACAATTTGTCAATCAGCACTGCTTGAGTTGAGCAAAATAATGTATGCAGCCCCCAGTGCTATTGCTGCAAGAGATTTTATTTTTTTCTGTTAGATGTGTGAAAAAAATCTTTATGTCCTTACTGTAATGAGTGTGTACGATATACATGAGTGTGTACGATATACAGTATGTATTACTATATGTAGAGGCTGCGACGAGCACTGTGTTCGTTTGGGAAATTCTCCAATGTATACTTGCCCAAAGACTAAATATATTACAATAGGGTTTTCTTTGGCCTGTATATATCAGTTTACTCTACCTTTTTGGGAGACATGGTTGATTATGTTTTTCAATATTGTGCGCACGGCACTTGATCTCTGATTGTGGTGTGAACCTAGACCAGTCGTGGCAAACCTATGGCACGGGTGCCAGAGGTGGCACCCACTCCCTGAAAAAAGTCTTAGGGTGTACCAATATGCCTTAGACTTTTCCTGCCATTCATCATCGCAGGACGCACTATGAACAGCACAGGCAGCACACTGAATGTAGGCAGCTATTATAGCTAAGTGATAAAGTACATGGAAGATGTACTATAGTGGACTGTAGTATTCAGGTTAGTTTGCCGTGTTGGCAGTTTGCGATAAATAAGTGGGTTTTGGGTTGCAGTTTGGGAACTCAGTCTCTAAAAGGTTCACCATCACTGACCTAGACTAAAGAATTGTGCGTAAAGTGACCATTACTGAAATAATTGAAGGACCATGTAGAGAAGAACCAGGAATTGAAAGACGAGGAAAAAAGTCTACTTCTTATCGGCCATTGTGACTCTACACCTGCAAAGCGAATGAAAGCCTTAACAGTAATCCTTGGTTGCACGTGCATGGAAACAAGCTTTGAGTGGCTGACTTATCGTCCGAAAAATCACATTGTGTGTAAGGCCAAGTTAACGCTGTCAGCAGTGCAGAGTGTGTGAAAAGTAGGGCACTCTCTTATCATTCAGTGGCTGCCTCGTGGCAGTGATTAATGATCAGACATTCGACCTTGTGTTTGTACAACTACAGTTTACTCAAAGGGAATAATACTGGTCAATAAGATGCTTTATCAAAAAATGTAGTCTGCCCTTCCTTACTTCAAATGCAATAGTTGTAGATCTTGTGATAAGACTGCACCGTGCTTAGAAAAAAAATCCATTATTAATTTAGTTTCTGCAAAACTCCCTGCAACCGAATGACAAACCTCAAGCCAAAGGCAAACAGACACTGACAGCTTAATCTATAGCATCAATCTTATCCATGTATACACCTCTTATGTGGTTGTGGAGTATTAAGATTTAACCCCTTAATGATAGGTAGAGATGAGCGAATCATTGAGAAAATTATTCGCCGAACATTCGCCGAACTTTTCCTAAAATTTGTGTATTCGACGAATAGATTAGTTGTATTTGCGTACAAAAATATACGTTATTATGTGCTATTAGCGAACATTCGCTCACTAATAACGATCGTTCATTTACAAAATGTACGCAACTTCTTAGAAGACGTACGCATGAGCGTACAAATAGCTTACGAATCTCAGCGTACTATTGTCTAAGCGATTACATAATACGCAGGCACGTACGAGGAGAGGCCGCGGCTTGCACTCTTCAGAGGCAGAGCGAATATTCGAGACACATATATGGTAAATAGTGCAAATACATTATTATACGTATAATATAAAACATTTTAAATATCACCTACCTAGTATGCTCACGGACATGTTTAAGTCTCTTCTGACGCTTGTCATAGAACTGGAGCAGAGTCCCAAACTCAGTCGCAATTTGTAATCCACATAGGCAAAATTGTAATCCAAATGGGTAAAAAAATAGCAGCAAAGGTTCCCTTTAAAAAACCCTCTTTCGAGGGCCTCCCCAAATAACCTGAAAAGGGGAAAAAGGGATGAGGCGCACGTATGCGCAACTTGGATAAAAAACTTTTTTTGATGGGGGGAGTCCTAACAATCCATGGCCATCTGGGTGAGGACAAACGCGGGGCAGCAAACTAAAAACAAGGGACAACTAGTGCCCACCCTTCAGGATAAGTCCATGTTGTGGCTCCCATAAAAACTGCTGGAATTACTTAAAGGCCAGCAGGTCCTCCTCACTGCTGCTGGAGCTAAAGGATCATGAGAGGGCGCTCCTGCCTCATCATGAAAGCGGCCCTGGCTGCGGCAGCAGACCCCCGCCAACACTCTCAAGGATGTGTTCTTCTTGGGACTGGGCTGTCACACTGGCAAAGGCAATGGTAACTTGGCCCTGCCTATCACTCTATAGTGGCCAGATCCTCCTGCCGGCATACCAGGTGACAGAATCTCCTCCGGTAATGGTAACGGTCTTCCACGAGCGGCGGACCTGTGTGGCCTGCAACTGCCATGGGCAATGGCAGTTGGTAGTGGTACTGTACCACAGTTGGATGGTACACGAAAGTGTTTGTGGTCATCTGTCCCACATGAAGGATCGATGGTATCGGTGGCGGTGGCGGCAAATCAGGAATCAGGGGTTCCAGCTGATCCTGACCTTGGGATTTCTCTTCAAGTCTCAAGGTCACAAGCCTCTTCTGGGGCCTGGGCCTCCTCACTCCAGTCTTTCCGGGGCCGCTGCAGAGTAGATGGTCGCTTTAAGATTTTCACCCCAGTAGCAAAGGGGCCTTGGAGGCTCTCATGGGGTATACTCCACGTAATCCCTGCGTGGAGATTGTAGCGTATGGGCGGAAGATACAGCCGCTTACCGAACGGCGTGTAACATATAATTCCTCCGCCGTCTCCTCATCACCCGATGAACCAACTCCCCGCTCCACGTTGAACAAATAACGGTTCCCCTTCGGCGCTCCAGGGTCACCGGACCGTGGGTGCTCCAAAAACTTGCACCACCCACTTCCTCCACCAGCTTTTATATTCCCAGAGGGTCTGGGCGTTCCGGAGTGAACAGCCCCAGGGTACCATCAAAATCTCTGGCGTAAGGAGTAGTACCTTTGCGCGGTGGAGCGGGAACTCCCTGCCAGCCATCCGCCCTTGTCAGCCAGTGGATGTCACCAACCATCCAGCAGGCACCTTATTCCGACTTCCTGTTGAGTTGTGAGAGATAGATTCTCCTCGGTTCCTTCTCCTCATAGGGGTCATCTGCCCACAACATGCTTCCCCAGTCAGGACCTCGCTGTCTCAACGCCATCTTACTCTGCTGACTTGCCACGTCTTCCTCGCATGCAGGAGAAGTGGGCGGAACTACCAGGGAGGGGTCTGCATCGCTGAAATAGAATTCATACGCAACAGCGTGTAGAGTAACTACCAGGGAGGAGTCTGCGCAACAGCGTATAGAGTAACTAAATTATACATAGAATAGCGTATAATTTAGCGGACAAACTACGTAGCGATGCGTACAAAAGCAAAGCGAATCACCTAATATTCGGATTCGCTTTGTAGCTGAAAAATCCCAAGATTCCATACGAATCAACGAATCGACGAAATAATGACACTAATATGTGTCATTTTTTTTTTATATTTTATAATCTTCATTTTTGCTTTTTTAAAAATCTATTATATTATTGACTTGTCTAAACCCCTATTTTGTAGGTCTAGGACACTTTTGCATTGTTTATATACTTCCACATTGGAATACTTTCACAGGTCTAAACCAGAAAAAACAGAAAAGGTGCTTTAATGTAGACATTTTTAAAGGGTTATTCTCATTTTAGACAATGGGGGCATATCGCTAGGATATGCCCCCATTGTCTTATAGGTGCGGGTCCCACCGCTGGGACCCGCACCTATTTCCAGAACGGAGCCCCCGAAGTGAATGAGGGCGCACTGCGCATGCGCAGCCGCCCTCCATTCATTTCTATGGGGCCGCCGAAAATAGCCGAGCGCTGGCTCGGCTACATAGAAATGAATGGGAGCATGCACGGCCCGGCTCCCATTCATTTCTATGAGTGGCGCGGGGAGCTGCGCCTGGTGGTGGCCGGACCCCCGGAAACCTGGGGTCCTCCAGGCGCAGTGCTCCCCGCTCCGTTCTGGATATAGGTGCGTGCCCCCATTGTCTAAGATGAGAATACCCCTTTAAGTTAAAGAGATATACCAGGTTTTTAATATTGATGAGCTGTCCTCTGGATAGGCCATCAATATCAGATTGTCAGGAGTCCAACACCATGCACCCCCACCGATCATCTTTCTAAGAGGTGTACCAGCACTGGAAGTTGGCACCAGAACTGCACGGCTCCATTCAGAGCTTGTAACTGCATTGCTGTTTCCATTCACTTCAATGGGCAGAGCTTTTGTAGTTATGGTGCTGATTTCCAGCACTAGAGCTACTCTGAAACAGCTGATTGGTGAGGGTGCATGGTTTTAGTCGTGTGCTAATACATACCTCCCAAGTGTCCCTCTTTTGGAGGGACAGTCCCTCTTTTTGACCCAAGTCCCTCTGTCCCTCTTTGCTCCTTAAATGTCCCTCTTTTTGACCTGGAGAATTAATGCATAAATGTGCATTAATAAATTTACTAAATTGCTCCTTACTAAACTATCTGTATGGATTCTACCTGTATATTAGACCAGAACTTCATTATTTGGTTCAATTTGGACCTTAAAATATCTATAATCTGATGATTTATGAGCTAATATATTTAAATGGACATTGAATTGCAATAAAAAAATGCCGCAGGGGCTCCAGTAGTTATGCTTTGGGCGGAGTTAGAGGCGGGGCCTAGTATGAAAAATACTGCCATAATGTGCACAGCACACATTGTCCCTCTTTGCAATTTTTAAAAGTTGGGAGGTATGCTAATATACTGAGAATAGCCATCAATATTAATATCCTGGACAACCCCTTTATAGTTTTTCAACCCAAATGTAAGAGATCCAAACATCAGGAATGGCAGCACAGGCAGAAACGAGAAAGCCCTACCAATCCCAGTCAATTGGTTTCTGAGTTTGAGCCCATTGGATGCATTTTTACATCCTTTACAGTTTACCATGTTAAATGAAACCCTTCAGGAGCTTCACCACAGGGTAGCATGAAATCCCAACAGGCTCCCTGATGACAGACAGCTATACTTTAATTCAGCATTTCAGATAAAACATAGTTTAACAATGAGCTAGGAATGGGGGCTCAATCAGAAACCTGCCAACTGAGCCAAGCTGGGTGGGGAGAAGCCAAAGTAGAACTACCCAGAGTAAAATCTGTCTATAACTGGGGAACCTTTCAGGATTTCATGCTGCCTGTGGTTCTGGCAGAATGAAGATCCTGATATTTTCTTTAAAGGAAATGTGTCATCAGAAAATGGCCTATTATTTAAATCACGTTTTTATGTTTAACATATTAAGAATTTTTGGTAATGTTATTTTTTAGTTTTCTATGTCAGTATCTATATTTAAACAAAAACCATAAAATCCTGTAGTTTTCACACTGGCCACTAAGTCTAATAATAGGTGAAACAGATAAGACAGGATCCACCTTTCAAAGTAGGTGATTGTCAAAGCTCATCCATTCCTTCCTTGTACAATGACCTCTGCACAGGGCACAGATCGTGCCTAGAAAACTCTCCCATAGAAGTCAATGAGGTCTTCTCCTGTCCATTGTATAGGGCCCATGAGGCTGCCTTAAAGCATTTTTTAAATCCTGTGTAGATGCTGTTAAT
>ONZH01014459.1:0-18092 GCA_900303285.1 Rhinella marina
GCACTAAGCACCATTTCTGACTGACTCTGAATATTCTGGCCACGAATACCAAAGAAAGCATGGGGGTGTCTTCACTCTGTAATCCCACCATTGTGAAATAATAAGCCCACAAACGGAAGGGTGGCTTCATTCTTCATTCAATCCCTTCCAAGCACCAAAGCCTGATAATGCTTTACGCTTTGTCACCTTGATGTCTATCAGTAGCTGCAAGTTATTTTTTTCCTGGAGGCGGTGCTCAAGGCCTCAGGACATAGTAAACTAGGAGGAGGAATCTACCTGTCCTGCCAGAGTTCCAGTGAGAGACTATTCTCTCCTGACACATATAAGACACATCTATAGCAGCGAGGATAACCCTGAAGGAATAAGAGAAAACTGCTTGTGGCTCTGACACCTGGCTACCATGAACCGTTAGTGTGAAACGCCCTCAGAGGCTGCATATATATCTGAGGTAGAGACAAGTAAGGTGCTAACTATCTGGCTAAGTGCATGACCATACATTAAAGTGCATTGGAGGACACATTGTGGCACCTGCAAAGAAACACACACAATGGGCAATATTCTTGATCGTTGCTGAAAGGTAAAATATTAGTGCAAACATTTAAGTGCAAATATATTAAAGGCATAATATAGGATATCTGTGGTTACATTCAAGTCCATCTTTTCTTCTTCTTTGGCTTGAGACTGGAACAAAGTCCAAATTCAATTGAAATTTGTAATCCACATGGGTAATAAAATAGGTTAAAAATAGCTGAAAAGGTTTCTTGACAAACCCTTTTAAAAGTGATTTCCCAACAACCTGAAAAGAGGGGAAAAAGGATGTGGTGCGCAAACATGGCACAACTTGGATTATTGCAGATGGGGGGAGTCCAGCCACACGTGTCCATCATGGTGGAGACTTAAAACACGGGCAATACAACAAATTAAAACACAGCCAACAGGTTCTCACCAGTCAGGGCTCAGTCCACGGGGTGGCTCCCACTAGTCCTGCAGTTCTTTGACAGTACTTGAGTGCGGGCTCCCCTTAGTGGAAAGCCGGCACATCCTCTTCGTCGCTGCTGGAGCTGAACGACATAAGAGGGCACTCCTGCCTCTGATAGGCCTCACGGTAGGCAGCGGCCATTCCCCAGCGTCCTCTAAAAGATAGATGTGGCACTGGTCTGGGCAGGGTCCCAGTGGTCACACTGGTGACTGTGGTAGCCATTTTGGAACGGACCCTGTAAGGCCTGGATGTTCCTGCCGGGCCCACTGGCGACCGAACCTCGGGTTGTAGAGGCTTGGCCAGAGGCCTACCCCGGGCAACAGATTGGGCTGCTGGTGCCTCCTGCATCAGGTGGTATGTGGCCAGGGGGTTGAAAATAAATTTGCTGCCTGTAATCTGACCCACCTGGAACGCTGGCGGTGGAGGAAGCTCGGGAATGAGTTGCTTTGGCTCGCCGAGAAGAGGTCTTGCTCCTGGCTGACTGTCTCCCGCAGTAAGGGTGGCGGTCGCGGAGTGATCTTCCCATTCCTCTTGAGGTGCCTCCGGCCTCGGTGGTCTGTTGATGACCTTCACCCCGGTGGCAAAGGGGCCTTGTAGGCTCTTCATAGGCGTGAATTCTACGAAGTCGCCCGCATGGAGGTTGTGTCATGGTGGAGGGAGGTATGGCCTCTTCACGGAGCGACGATTAACGTAGAGCTCCTCAGAGGACTCCTCGTCTGTGATGAACCCCACGCCGCGGTCCACGCTAAACCAAAGCACAGTCCCGGTGCGCCTTTCGAGAGTCGGGTCACCACGTCGGGGATGTTCCAGCACCTCGACCACCCACTCTTCTACAACCCTTTTATAGTCCCACAGGGTAGTAACATTTTTAGTTACCGCAGCAGGAACGATGAGGTTCTGTCGGAGGTCGTTATGTCGGGGCTTAGGCGAGGTGGGGACTCTGGCCACTCGGTTGTGGACTTCCTCCATAGGCCCGGCCGTCTCGACTTGGACTTTGGCCCGGACGTATGGTGGCTTCCTGAGTGCACCGTTGGTTGCGTCCATCTTCGGGACCACGTGTGCGGCCTCGCTTGCAGGATCTCCAGCTGCTATCACCGGTAGATGAGGCACTTCGTGGTTTGGCACCAGCTGTGCCTTGTGGATAACTTGGTCCAGGCGAACCTCCGCTGGTCTAGGTGTAGGCTCATATGGGTCGGTGCCCCAGACCATATCCCCCAACTAGGGCCGCGCTGACGAGACGCCATGTTGTTGTCTCTCTCTTTCTTCGCATACACCGGAGATGAAGGAGGAGCTAAGGGGGTGGATTCTTCGCTCTCAATGCTCCCCCCAGCAAGTTCCTGGTCGGCTAGATTGGATTTTCCCGCGCTACAGGGGGCTGTGCCATGGTTTTCACGCTCTTGAGGGGACAGTTTCTTTGCTTCAGCATGAAGAAGCTGCGCCACTAGTGAGAAAATGGTGTTGTTAACTCTTCTGGGGCCGGCGCGCAGTGTTTTGCGCCGTCTGCACCGCAGTAACTGTGTCAAAGTCATTTTTCAGTAGACATCTGTCAGGTTTTCTGACTAATTCTTTGGCCTTGTAGATAAAAGGCTATTAGTTTAAAGTCTGTTTTAGGGATGGTTGAGCTGTGGCCTTAACAGTACAGGCACTTCAGAATCATCCTGTTCGTGACGCTAATGCGTACATATTCAGTTAAGTAGCGTACCTTTGACAACGCTACACTGTATGTTCGTTACTTGAGTAGGAATGTTCGCAGACGCAGTGAATGAGTACGCTAATGCGTACATATTCAGTTAAGTAGCGTACCTTTGACAACGCTACACTGTATGTTCGTTACTTGAGTAGGAATGTTCGCAGACGCAGTGAATGAGTATGCTAATGCGTACATATTCAGTTAAGTAGCGTACAATTGACAACGCTACACTGTATGTTCGTTACTTGAGTAGGAATGTTCGCAGACGCAGTGAATGAGTATGCTAATGCGTACATATTCAGTTAAGTAGCGTACAATTGACAACGCTACACTGTATGTTCGTTACTTGAGTAGGAATGTTCGCAGACGCAGTGTATGAGTACGCTAATGCGTACAAATTCAGTTAAGTAGCGCACCTTTGACAACGTTACACTGTATGTTCGTTATTTGTGTGGGAATGTTGTATTAGCGTACGCATTAGTGTAAATTCTCAAATATGCGTATATTTTGCGTCGCCATTGTTGAAGTCACTTGGATTTTTTCCACTTTTTTCATTGTAATAGCAACTGCAAGTAAATGAAACTATACCCTATCTGACTCCCATTATTGTAGAAGCAATTATTCAGCCGTTATAGCAAGGTTCGTTTTAGGTTCGGTTCATACGAATCCGAAATTCAAGAAAGTTCGCCGAAGCGAACCGAACTTTTCAAAAGTTCGCTCATCCCTAATTATCACCATTTTATTAATGTTCTGGACAATACTGACCTGCTCACTTGTCCCTATATATCTGGATCTTTATATATGGATAGGATGCAAGCTGCTTGGGCTTCCTACTTATTTGTTATACTACTTTTACAGCAGGGCCAGATCATCCCACATTGTGTGTATTGTCAATGCACGGGGGGCGGTGATGTGCTAGGAGCTACAAGTGGGTTTGCCCTGCTCCCTCTTGTCATTGGCGGCCCCGAGCCTCCCGTCCCACCCATAGGTGGAGACTCTGCCGATAGAAAGGCCAGCAGAATGGGCGCGCATTATGGCCAAACTAGTGCTGGACACCGTGCCACACAGCATCAGTCGAGGCTGCTCTATTTCTGTAAATACTGCTACTTGGTAAAAGCTCCTGAAGAGACATGTATTGTTGAAACATGTTGAGCCTATACAATGATTAGTAGCGTGCGGTTGTCTATCTGCTAGACAGAAGTAGATTGCAAACTTAGATATCCATTTGTGATCTCACTGGGTTTCCTAGGGAGAGGGGAACAGGGTTAGGGGGCGTTCATTAGGCCTCTGTGTTTACCCTGGTTTCATAGCCACTAGTACTAGGCAAAAATATTGTCCACTAGGTTGACCGTACTCCTTTCCTGTATCTAGCAGATCACTTGCTCTGATCATCTCATTGTAGCTTTGTCAAACACACATATAAGTGCTTGTGAAAGGTACACTATAATTTTAGGAGAAATCTAGGTGTATGTATTTCCCTTACCCTGATACCTGTTTGCAGCAATTCTCAGATTAGTGTAGGGATTAGTGTATGGACACCAGGACTCCTATTAGCCAATGGTGAATTAGGGAGACGATCAGTAAAGGTTGACTGTCATGGGTGCTTCTCCACTTTTAACTAGTATTGACCAATAAACTTTATGCTTTTCTTTTAGCCTCTCTACAGGTAGCGATCATAATAATTATATTTCGAGACGTACACCCTTTTATCTACATATCTGTGACAATTATGTATTGAAAAAGACAATACATAAAACCTTTTTCACTATAAAATGTTCCATAAACATTTAAACTGAGATTTAAACTGAGATTATCTTTTTATTTTAAAAAATAAGCCTTTGTACAGCTCTATCCAAGTAAAATCATTTTAAAAAGTTATGGATTTCAGAATAAGGCGACACAAAAGCAAATATATACATATATTTTTTAAAGTAGAACGTAAAAACAAAAAATGAGCATGGAATTGTTCTTCCTGGAATACGTCAGCAGAAAATAAAATTTATTTGTGTCAATGGCCCTAAATAGTCTGATCATGAAGGGGTTAAATAAAAGCTATTTCTGCTGCCTGTGATGTCACAGAATATTGTGTTCTTAGCTCCTCCCCTGCACATTATGACATCACACACGTTATATAAGAGGCTGTGGTGCCCACATTCCGTAGAGTTGTAGTTGGTGTTAGAGGTAAGTCCACTGTGTCCTCAGCTCCTGTTGTGTCCATCATCCTCTTCTATCGTGTCTCCTCCTCTTCAGTAATGACAGCTTCTTTACTTTTCCTCTTCTCCAGGTTTTTTTTTGGAGAATTGTGCGAGTCGGGTAAGTCCATCTTTCCTTCTAAACAGTGTGATAACTTGAGGTGCAGATAGAAGTGGGTTATTGGGATTATTGAGTGAGGTTTGAGCGCTGTAAAGATCTTCAATGTCTGACAGGGGAAAGGGGGTGTATACAGAATTTATAAGAACCCATAGTAAAACCCAGAATAGGTCCCTTCCCCCAAAGGAGCAAAAGGGTAAAAAACAAACAGCAGGTGGCGCCATACAGATGCAACTCAGTTGCTATGCTTTTTTGTGAGCCAACCCCTTTAAGATGTATACAACTAGTGTTGAACTTAACAAGGGCTATATCTGTTGAACTTAACAAGGGCTATAAGTCTGTATGTAGATAGCTTCGACTAGTGTTGGATGCAGGAAAACAGAATTTTATAATGTAGGTTTAAAGGGGATGTCTGTTTCTTTTATACTGATGGCCTATCCTCAGAATAGATAATCAATATCTGTTCAGAGTGGTCTGACAACTCATACTGTCACAAATTAGCTGTTTGGGAGTAGCTTCAATTGTTCCTTCAATTGTGTATTGGAAGTTGCTGGTTATTGCATTGCCTCTCCCATTGAAGTTAATGGGTGCAATGCTGCATTAACCAGCTCAATCCACTACACTGGATAGTTCCGCTGCCATCCCTGAAGCCATTCCCAAACAGTTGGACAGCGGGGAGCTGGGTGTCGGATATCGGCTAATCAGATTTGAAGTACTATACTGAAGAATGACCATCAATATAAAAGGATTAGAAAACCCTTATAAATATATAATGTTTGCAAATTATATTCTGTCCTCAAAAAGGATCCAGTAATGAGTTATGATATTTCTTTGTATAGCACCACCTGGTATTTAAATTATGCACAATCACCTACGGAGCTGGGTGCTGGTGGACACACATGTCATTAGTCACTCTCCCCATAGCCAGGTCTCTGAATGATTAACATCTGTTTTTTTAACATCATATGAACTGCAGACATTACTCATTTTATATGATCTGTATAAGGGCTCATTCACACAACCATATGAATGGGTCTGCAGATGTTCTGTAAAAAATATAGAGCATGTCCTATTCTTGTCCGCAATCGTGGACAAGAATATGCATTTCTATCATAGGGCCAGCCATGTGCAGTCTGCAAATTGCAAAACGCATGTGACTGGTGCCCATGATCTGCAATTTGCAGACCGCAAAACATGGCTAGGTCATGTGAATGCACCCTGATGAATATATTAAATAGTAAAACAGATTCCCTTTAAAATGAATCTGTTACCAAGAGACTCACTGTTACACCAGGCACAGTGCCTTGCAGGACTAGCTCACAAATGTAATGATTCCTTACACTTAGCAATCCGTTGATTCATGCTTCTTTCTAGAGGAAAAGTACTTTTAATCCATACAAAAATAAACTGAAAAGAGGGTAGGCCCAAGCCACTCTGTGTACCTTCTGCTACCTCTGCCAGCCCCTTCCTCTCATTCTTCATTGACAGGATCACATTCCTTCCTACTTGTGTAAAGATCCGCAGTTGTGATGTACTGTGATGTGCTGTGATGTCTAAATAAACACTAATTATGCTCTGGAGTGCTACAGATCTTTACACAAGCGTTAATACAGGACCTTCAAGCCAGGACCTGGAATCTGCGAGCACCCATCGATCCAATACAAGGATTTATATATAAAAGGACATTAAAACCAGTGTTCAGGTAAAACAGTGCTGCTTCTACCTCTCTGCACATTCCTTCCTAGTCATCTCGCCTTGTCCTTACGGTGAAAAATAAGAGTGAGAAATTGTCGGAAGAAGCAAATGGAGCAAAGATGCGCAGAGTTGGTTTGACCCGTCCTAGGTGCACTTAATGTTCATTTGCATATGGATTAAAAGCACTTTATATCCAGATTGAAGCAACAGATCATTAGATTCAGTTGAGATAGCCCTACAAGGCATTACAACTGGTTTAACGATGAATTTTCTGGTGATAATATCCCTTTAAATTTCGGTCTGGTAAATTGAGTCATGTGGAAGACTGTGGAACAGTTGAAACACGTTGACGGATTATGGCAACGTGTTATGCCCAGAAATGCTTTTGACATGTATTCTCAATAAAGCTGGAAATACTTTTTAACCCTTCAGTGCTGAATGAACTGTTTACTAAATTGAGTCGTACATTATTCCATTCGAAATTGTAAAATAGGTAAAGTAGACATCGATGTTACTCAGGGATAAATCTGTAAGTGTCTTTGTTGCCCGACCACCTATACCTTACAACGTGGGGTAGTCGGCAGGATTGCTGTAAGTATACTGACTGAATGGTGACACCATCCTTCATCCTCTAGGAATTACAGAACTGCAGCTCAGAAAAATGATGTCCTGGGTTCTTATCGTCTTCATTATTCTTTAACAGATTTGAGAAAAAAAGCGGAGGAGGAGATAGAGGAGGCGGAGGAGGAGATGGAGGAGGAGGTAGAGAGGCAGGAGGAGGCGGCAGTGGAGGAGGCAAGAGAACATCTGGTGTATGTATCACTGTAAATGATGGTGTAATGACATGTAAATCCTTTCCCCGCCACATGTGGCTCGCTTTAACATTACCTGCGGCAGGCAGGGGAGCGGCGCCCCAAAGACCCCCAAATCCTCATCAGACCCCCACAAAACAAGCCCCCCCAGTGCTCACTTCACACATTAAAAACCAGACACTCCATGGTCAGATCTCCCTTATGTCAAATCACCCCCCCCCACACATAATCTGGGGGTCATCTGAGCATGAGGGTGTCATTTGAGCATAGACCATCGTCTGGGCGTGGACAGTCGTCTAAGCATGGGTGTCATCTGAGCATGGGGTAGTTATCTGAACATGAGAAGTCATCTGAGCATGGAGCAGTTATCTGAGCATGAGGGGTCATCTGAGCATGGGCGGTCATCTGAGCATGGGGCAGTTATCTGAGCATGAGGGGTCATCTGAGCATGGGCGGTCATCTGAGCATGAGGGTGTCATCTGAGCATGGGGCAGTTATCTGAGCATGGGGAAGTTATCTGAGCATGAGGGGTCATCTGAGCATGGGCTGTCATCTAAGCATAGGGAAGTTATGTGAGCATGAGGGGTCATCTGAGCTTGGAGCGGTAATCTGAGTATGGAGCAGTTATCTGAGCATGAGGGGTCATATGAGCATGGGCGGTCATCTGAGCATGGGCGGTCGTTTGAGCATGAGGGTGTCATCTGAGCATGGGCGGTCATCTGAGCATGAGGGTGTCATCTGAGCATGGGGTGGTGATCTTAGCATGGGGCAGTTATCTGAGCATGGGAAAGTTATCTGAGCATGAGGGGTCATCTGAGCATGAGGATGTCATCTGAGTATGAGGGTGTCATCTGAGCATGGGCGGTCGTCTGAGCATGTGACGTCATCTGAGCATGGGGCGTCATCTGAGCATGGGCGGTAATCTGAGCATGGGGCAGGCAGTCATCTGACAGGTAGGAAAGGTGGCTTAAATACACTTTTAAATGTTTGAAAACTCAACTGCAGTAATACTGTCATGTGCACGCATATTTATGTAAATGTATACCTTGTGGCTCCTGGTAGTCATACGTTTTTTTTTTTTTGTGGCTCTTTGTGTCTGTAAGGTTGGCCACCCCTGGTGTAGACCATTGACTGTTACCCCCAATATATAGTTTTCATTGTCCTGTACGTTACCCCACATTCTCCCAATAAATAAAGCACCAAAACCTCATTTGTAATCTACTGAAAATGTGTAAAATCCCTCAAAACACACATTTCCCCAAATCAAATATATGCAGCCATCTGGTTGGTCACTATGAGACTATGGCACCTCTTCGCATAAATTAGGTCATTAGTATCATCTCTATGGATGTGACATAACCTGTAGATATAATATTTATTGGCTGTCAAAGGGAAATATTTCTACACAAGATGTTTTATGTCCAACAGAGTGGATAACATCATGGAGGAGGAGAACAATGTCTTGGAGGGTGTGGAGGATTTATTAGTCATGGAGGATAACATCGCAGAGGAGGAGAATGATATATTGGAAGAGGAGGTTAACATCGTGGAAGAGGAGATGAGGAGAGATGGGAGAGGAGATGAGTAAGTATACAGTCCACAGATAATCTGCAGATTACATGCTAATATAATGGACCTCATTACATTATACAGCGTGTACATAACATGGTGGCACATATACCCAGTTATAAACATAGCAACCACTGGAGGGTGCCAGTAATGTAGCAGATTGTACATTATATAAGTCTGGTGTAATGATACATTGTGTAAATCAATGAATGTTACCACAACATGTTGTCATTTTCTTGGACGTTACCCCACAATCTCCCAACAGACAAAACACCAAAGCCTCATCTATATGGAAAATCTATGTGGAAATTTCCTAAAAACTTAAATATATAAGACAACAATGCTGCTTCTCATAAATTAGGCTATATATATCATCTCTATGAATGTGATATAACCTTTAGATAAAATATTCATTGAAGGCTACAAGGAAATATTTCTATACAAGATGTTTTTTGTCCAACAGAGGTGGAGAGGAAAACATCGAGGAGGAGGAGGAGATACCAATGGATGGGAGTGGAGATCGGTAAGTATAGATGGTGTAACACAGGGCGACACATATACCCTGCTATAAACATAAACACCACTAGGAGGCACCAGTCTTTCAGCAGATTATACATTAAAGGGGTGACATGATGGGGTATGTGGGATGCAGGTGATGAAGGGCTCCAGTTATTACACATGAGGAGCTGACTGATTTAGGAGTAGTCCCGTTGTACATGTCAGTGCGTGTAATAATAGGACAAGGGAAGAGTTGGTGATTATAACCAGAGCTGTGTTTTTTATTATAGACTGAGGAGAAACATACTTGACATGGAGTTGGATAATATCAGGTAAGTTATAGAACAATCATGACTGCCGGTGCCCCAAGGAACCCGGCCTACTGTGTCCTAAGATTAGGGATATATGACATGTTCTGTGTCCAACAGGGAGGACGATGATGGAGAGGAGGAGGAAGAGGAGGAGTTGGACGGGAGAATAAATGGGTGAGTATAGATATAATAGGCTGATCATATAGACTTATTAAATTCAGAAAAATATGGGGATACAATATGGTGGCACATATACCGGCTATAAACATAATCATCACTAAAGGGCAACAATAATGCAGCAGATTGTACAGTACAGGGGTGACATGAGAGGGTATTTGGGGCATAGGTGATAAGGGGCTCTGGATTTTGGACTTGTATTACACAGTTATATAGGTGGGGTCCTGGGGGCTACATGTGTAATATAAAGGATGATCATCCTGTATAATGTATGGAGATAATCAGAGAAGATTCTGCCCTTTCCTCTAAATATTTATCTGGTGTGGGGAGCGACATGTTATAAATCATATTTTTATAAATCATATTTTTATTGTCAGTGATGATAACCTAAACTTTATCTTCTAGAATGTGGAGGATGATGGATAACATCAGGTAAGTTATAGATCAATCATGGCTACTGTTGCCTCGAGGAACCCGACATCCTGTGTCCTAAGAGCTGCACCTAGAGGTATATGACATGTTCTGTGTCCAATAGGGAGGACGATGATGGAGAAGAGGAGGAAGAGGAGTTGGAAGGGAGGATAAATGGGTGAGTATAGATATAATGGGCTGATCATGTAGACTTATTGAATCCAGAAAAATATGGGGATAAAATATGGTGGCACATACACCGGCTATAAACATAACCACCACTAGAGGGCACCAATGATGCAACAGATTGTACAGTACAGGGGAGACATGAAGCGGTATGTGGGGCATAGGTGATAAGGGGCTCTGGATTTTGGACTTCTATTACACAGTTATATAGGTGTGGTCCTGGGGGCTCGTATCTATATGTATAATATAAAGGATTATCATCCTGTATAATGTATGGAGATAATCAGAGGAGATTCTGCCCTTTCCTCTAAATATGTATCTGGTGTGGGGAGGGACATGTTATAAATCATATTTTTATAAATAATATTTATTAACTTTAACTTTATCTTCCAGAATGTGGATGATGATGGATAACATCAGGTAAGTTATAGAACAATCATGGCTGCTGTTGCCTCAAGGAACCCGACCTACTATGTTCTAAGAGCTGCACCTAGAGATATATGACATGTTCTGTTTCCAACAGGGAGGATGATGGAGAAGAGGAGGAGGAAGAGGAGGAGTTGGATGGAAGAATAAATGGGTGAGTGTAGATATTATGGGCTGATCATGTAGACTTATTGAATTAAGAAAAATATGGTGATCAACTATGGTGGCACATACACCGGCTATAAACATAACAACCACTAGAGGGCACCAATCATGCAGCAGATTGTACATTATAGGGGTGACATGAGAAGGTGTGCGGGGCATAGATGATTGTAGACCCCATCTGAGCCCATAATGAGCTGATTATATACAGACTGTGTACATATATAAAGTGATGTCATTGGAGTCCATACATTGACCTCAAAGCTATGTTTCTATTATAGACCAGTAGAAAATGAAGTGGCACGAGAATCGCCAAGTGACGAGTCCACCCAGTAAGTACAGAGTGCCAAAAGGACTGAATTTGCACTGCTAGGGGTGGGTTATACATCTGGGTTATTAACTGTAGCCTAAGGTCACTGGATCTGTGAAATATTTCATCATTATTTCTTATCTTTTCCCAATATCAGAGGAAGCAGCAGAGGAGAGACAAGGCGGATATCAAAGGTAAAAGTGTTATATCCACTCATACAGGGTCAAGGGCGTAACTGGAAAATACTGGGCCTCATAGCAAACTGCTGAAACCCTTGAGATCCATACATGCACAGATATACTCACTACATACACCTACTCCCACCTATGCAGTCACATAGATATACACACTCACTACTTACAGTTGTAGTGCCCTGTAGCAAGGTTACTTTAGACTATGGATGTTTGTGGACATTACTATGCAAAGCCATCAATTCCCTACTTTATTGCACTTTGAAGGCTTAATATGCACTGTGATTTATGTAGTTGTGTGCATTTATACTGTTTCATATTGAACTTCATTTATATGTTTATTGTGACATACTCTGTTCATTTGCACTGTTATTAAACTATATCTGCTCTGCACTGTGGAAAGGGTTAATGCACAGCTAGCAGATACTGAGCGACATTATGAGTTTCTAGTTTTCAACGTTTTGGAAGGGAAAAAAACAGACACTCTGGCCTTCTAAATGTGTAGTTTAGCTCTGTGGTTTATGTCTGGAAAACATGCTTAGGGTAGTTTTACACTAGAGCCTGTTACATCCAACAGGCTGTTCTGGCAAGAATTAGCCTATCTGCGCTCTCGGTAGCCGACATTGCTGGAAGCTACAGCGTTGCCATCTGGTCTCATTAACTGTAATGAGGACCAGTGGAGATCTGGCCACAATCCAGCAAATATCCTGATTCAAATTTATACCAAGTTGCGTCCAGATCTTCGCTGGTTCCTATTATAGTTAATGGACACAGAAGGTAATGCTGTAGATTCCGTGAATGCTAGATACGGAGAGCTGACAGGCTGTTTCCAGCCTGAACAGCCTGCTGGATATAACAAGCACTAGTGTAAAATTAGCCTTATTCATACTCATAGACTTGCACTGAAGTTTTTTACAAGTCTATGATAGACAGAAATTGTAACAATATTTCTGTTTAGGCTGTGCTTCTCCACTCAACCCCTCCCAGTATTAGGTTCGAGATCAGCTAGAAATTGTATATAATCAGAGCCTGTAGTTGTTTGCAGATAGGGCCCGGTGTTTAGTAGAATAAGATGCTGGGTTGGGGATGCTGAGCGACAGAGCCCTGAAGCAGCCCACTGACCAGACAATCAGCTGTGCGACTGAGCCAAAGACCATGGGCCACCAGCCTTTGGCCAGGGTACCAGAATTTTGAGAGAGAGAGGGACAGCTAGCAAAGGCCTTTTCTCAGCATGAAACCTTCTTCTGCCTGGGAAATTACTAAAGAAGCCAGATAAGTGCCTTGTCTATATTGTTGTACACTTGATTACCTCCAGTAAAGAATCACACTGGTTTACTGCAGACCCTGACTCCCTGGAGTTATTTCCCATTGGGGTGAACTACTCCTTATCATTCCTTCTGGACAGCCACAACATGTGGTGACACTTCAGTGGTGTCCGGGGACCCAGTGTAGCAGTGGGGTCACCCCAAACCCGGCCACTACACATTCGGTCATTTATTTGCACTCTCCACCAGCCATGATGATGGAGGATGCTACAGCAGGACTCCACATGAACAGCAATTTTATTAGGAGACCACCTCAGAGAATGAGATTGTCCAAAGTGGACAACCAATTTAATATCTCATTCCCACACCAGTATGAACCCTCTTCACAGTCACCGTTGTCAACATAAGACTTTTCTCTTCTCATGAAAATCTCACATTTGTTATTTCTTTAGATTTCTCAGATGCGTCTTTTTATGCTGCTTCAGTGTCGAAACAATGGAGTGAAGACAAGCCAGACATCAAACTCCAACAGCAGACTATTTGTTACCAGCCCATAGTCCTCATAGTCTTATTCAATAAAAAGTTGTTTTTTTTCTGGTATTTTAAATAAAATAGTCTCCTTACATATAGAATACCTGTTACACCTGTAGATAGGGGCAGACAAGGACAGCAAGCCCTAAAGCCAGTACCCAGCCCGCTTTCCTTAACTACTTGCAGTACAAGCCCTAGATAGCTAGACCACAAATGGTCATTGGTCCCTATGCTACATAAGTTCAGAAATGGACTAACAAACAAAGACAGACAAACACAATACAGAGTAGTATGTAAATAGGTCAAAATCAGTCAGAAGTACCACACCAGAGACAAAGAGTGGTCAGAAGACAAGCCGGGGTCAGAAGCAGGAGCAATCCAAATAAGCAAAGTAGCAAGAACCAGCTACACAGCTAGTGAGTCAAAAACTATCACTGGCACTGGTGTATGGCCAGGAAGGCATTTAAATACAGCGCCGAGTCCCTGGATCAGAACCTGATTGGCACTCCATTAGTAGAAACACCAGCACACAGTATTAAAGCAACTGAGCAATAAGCCCACTGTTACTCTCCCCTAGCAAACACCAGCTGCGGGGAGAAACAGAGCATTGCATCCTGTTGCTAAGAATGCAGTGGTGTCAGCATCTCTCCCGGCATGACCGTGCCAAGGCTGAGTAACAACTTTACCTGACATCACAGCATCATATGACAATGCCACCCCCGTCCTGGTTGGATCATGTGCTGTGCAATGAAGAAGTGTCCAGCGCATGCGCCAAAAGAAGTGAGGATGGCTACACATCCCTCAGCAATGATACTGATAAAACAGGTGCTCCTGCTGTTCTGAGACAGCTAATTATCACATCTGATAGACATGAGGTCAGAGATTCATCACCCTAAGCTCTTGAACGCAATGACAGCAATGATAAATCATGTCTGAGTGACACTGACATACATAGGTATGGTTAAATGCATGTTTGACAACATTACTGAACGGGCACATATGTTATGCTGTTTCTTATTCCAAAGCTCCAGAAATTGTCCCTTATCGGGGGCAGATGGTGTTTAAACATACACTGTTTTATGGGGGAAAAATGTGGATTGTTAGGGTATCAAGCATTCAAAAATTAATCCTTGACACGGTCTGAATACTTGCCGATATGAAATGCACAAGTGTTATTTGCGAGAATAAAAAGTGTCTTGTTGTGAACAAGCCTATAAAAATGTCTTCTTTTATTAGGAGCAGCAGTAGTACACTGTAGATGTGGAAATGATAGTGTATTAGAGGCACGTGCCGCAATAGTAGCGGCAACCAAAGTAGAAAAGCATGGAAGTATACAAGGCAGTAGATCGGCTGTCTATGGGTGCTGGTAGAAGGAGTAATAATAGTAGTGGTAGTAGTAGTGGTGATATTATTGAGAGATGAATAGTGCTAATAGTGGTGGCATTAGGGGATAAGCACATGTTAGCAGGAAGGTAGCAGCATGATGGAGGTAGCTGCAGCCGTATGGAACATAGTGGTAGGCAGCAGCTGCAGTGGCATGAAGGCAGCGGTGGCATGATGGAGGCAGCAGCAGCAGTATGGAATATACAGAGAAAAAAACTAGGGTTGTATCTTTTACCGTGAGCACTGCTAGTCCTTCGTGAAGTGGGTTCAATTCACATTAGGCAAATAAAACAAAGTTAAGGGACTGCGCTGCTCTCCTGGAATCCACAAACAGAGAAGATAAGTCAGATGCCAGATCCTTCCTCCAATTCTCCTTCCTTATGCCGCTAAACACTGCTACTATGACCACAGTTTTTTCCATGTCTGATCAACCTGTAATATCAGGAATCAGGGAGCAAAATGGTGAAGCACCGACCTAAGTTTCATTGTAATGCCCCTGAAGAAGGAGGGACAAAACCTACAGTAGGTTGGGCGGACTCTGAAAACTGGAATTTTATATCTGACATTCTTGTGAGTAGAATAAATTAATCTTTTAGCATACAGTGAGCCCTGATTTGATCCCTGATTCCCGATATTACAGGTTGATCAGACGTGGAACAAACTGTGGAGCGACACCGCACTGGGACATAGTAGCAGTGTTTGGCGGCATAAAGAAGGATCTGGCATCTGACTTATCCTCTGAGTTTGTGGATTATAGGAGAGCAGTCCCTTAACTTTGTTTTATTTAGCAGTATGGAACATGTTGGTAGGCTGCCAACAGCAATGGCATGACGGCGGTAGTGGCATGATAGATGCAGCAGTCTTACAGAACATGATGGTAGGCAGGCAGCAGCCGCCATATGAAACATAATGGTAGGCAAGAAGGCAGGCATATAGCAACAGTGGCAAGATGGGGCACTGTCAGCAAGGCTAAATCTATTCATCAGCTTTAGCCAGAAAATCCTCCCGAATGCAAGCTTGGTTCATTTTGACAAAAGTGATGTTTTCGACACTGGCAGAGGACAACTTGGTCCATTTGGGTGTCACCACATCCCCGGCAGCGCTGAAAACCCTTTCTGAGATGACACTGGAGGTTGGGCAAGAAAGAAAAAACAGAGCATGCTGTGCCAGTTCTGTCAACTGTTCCAGTCTACCTACCCAGAAATCCATTAGGTCAGGAGACAGTATGTACCAGAGACAGATGAGAGTTTAAGTAGGCCTGAACTCAGACACGCCAAGTTTTTTGATGTGCATCAGCCTGGCGCAGCACACCAAAAAACTGCTCTATCATGTTGAGGCGACAAACGACTGAACTGGCTGCTGCGGCTTCTGCTATTTGGGGCAGCAGGAGGTGGGTGTGTGGTGAGCTATGGATGTTATTCACTCCTGGGTAGGAAAGGGTAGTCACGGTTGTCATGGGCGATGGCACGGGGGTAATGGCGCAAGAGGTTCTGTAGTACCTTTCCCAGGGTGAGCTTACTCACAGAGAATACTCCAATGAAGCAGTGGTAAGGTTCAAAACAACTTGGTAATTTATTGTAGGAACTTGCAATACAGTGAACGGTCTGTCCCTGGTGGTAACCAGGATTAATGATGGCAATAACACAGTCTCTTTCAAGATCAGGTAGAATATGACGCGGGAGGATACTTGATATGTCTTTTGATCTTTCAGAGCTATTTGTCTCTTTAAGAAATATACTGACTAATTATAATATACTTGAGATAAAGACTTGAAACTGAAACTTGACTTTAGATAGAATCACAGACCGGATCTGGGATGCTTCAGCCGGATGGCACAGGACTTAGAACGGAGACTTAAGACCTTGAGAAGGTTACGTGTCGTCCAATCCAGTGACCGGGGAGACAGCGTGTGAGCCACTGACACGAAAGTCAGGTTAAGTGTTGGCAGGAGACCAGGAGGACCCTCAAACGTGTGCTCCTTATCACAGCAGGCGGTGCAATATATATAACAGATGTGCCTTGCTGAACAGTGTGAGGTGTGTGGAATCCAATCCAGCATAGATTCAGGCTGAGAGGTAGTTTTGGCAGGCTTGGGCCTAGTTTTGGGGAGACATAGCATGCAGGAACCAGCCTGGTTGAGTCCCTGACTGGACTGCCCACTACACTAAGGGCTCCACACCACTTAGCAGGGTGGTGGGGGGCGGAGTAGCTCAACCTTCTGGCTCCCCATTGGTTCAGTGGTGAGTTGCAGAAGGCCACATGACCAAGTATCCTCCATTTAGGAAACACATAAGTTAGGACCAATCAGATTATAGCTATGCTGTATGTGGAGACAACGATGTCATAAACCAGGAAATACATAATATGCAAGGGTGTAATTACACAAAATGACCATTAGGTGGTGCTAAAGTATAAGGAGTGATATGCTTTATGCAGAAATACACTGTAAATAGGAGGTTTTACCACATTAATGTAAATGACTCTCCATGGTAATTGTCAATGGCAATAAAATACCATTTGGGGCCATTACATTCCTCCCTAGTAAGAAATAAGCCGACCTCGGCGACCCTTAAATATACAGAGGATATTGAGAATTACTTGGTAAACAGAAAACACTTATTTGGCAAAACAATGTAATATGACATAACATAATAGCCTATATAAACTGGATAACCGAATAAATCTTGCCAGTGAGGTAGAGTCTCTTAACTCGCAACGTCCAATCACTGTCCATTGTAAGGCTCTGGTTCAGGGGAGGCAAGGTGTGCATAAAACTTGGTGAACGTTTTTGCAAATATATACTAACTAGCTAGACTATCTGAACATAGGTATACATGTACAGAAATATAAAGTAGGTTAAGCTAGAATAATTAGCATTCCCTGTAGCGGGCAGGGGGTGTTCCCTTAGTGGAACGTTCAGAGCGCCTCAGCACGGGGACATTTTCTGTATCCTCTGGTACTTGGTGACTTGGTGCTGGTACTGGCATTTGTAATGGGGATGACACAGGCATGGGGACCCACTGATAGCAGCCAGGAATCATGAACGCTGAATTTCTGATGACCTCTTCAACAGAGGGTTGATTTAGAGTGACAGGAACAGAGGTAGGAGTATAAACTGGAGTTGGTGGATTGGAAGGCGGAGTCAGGATTAAGAGATCCTCTTTTGTGCAGGGTTTCATCCTGTTC
>ONZH01014460.1:0-43388 GCA_900303285.1 Rhinella marina
TGCTCCAGTTGTTAACAATGGCGTCCACTTTGCTGCAGAGCGACAATTTCAAGGTGTAGACCGTGTTCATTGCAACGTGAGAGTACAAGTCAGGGTCTTTAGACAAATAATGGTGTCTTCCACTGAGGCTAAGCGCATGCTATCAATTTCCTACAAAAAGCAGAATCAACTTAGTGGTACGGCAGCAAACGCACCACCAGCAACTTGATCAGGTCGGAGTTCAGATTGCACACTTTAGGTCTGCTGGAAACATCTGGCAGGAGGGGCAGTAACATGCTGAGGATGACAAGAATACTGTACTGCTTGGGCATGTGGCCTGACCGCAACAAAGAAGACCAAAAGAAAGAGGACAGTCTTGTTTAGATTGCTAGACAGTTCTATTTTCCCACTTGATCTGGTGAAGCCACTTCATACAATGAAATAGAGCCGTAGTACCTATGTTTGTGTTTGAGCACCCACAGCTTATTTTAAACCTGCAAATCTTGCACATGGCAGTGCTTTGTCTGTGAGCACTGTGGAAAAAATCTGCCACATGGGAGATACTTGTACAGAGCTACTACTAGGTCCGAAGGGAAGACTGTTTTGAGTATCTTCCATAGCAAATGTGGTATTGTTGGCTTTTCTTAGGAACAAATAAGGCACCCCAGTAAAAGGCAGCAGTGAAGACAGAGATACTGCAAGCGAACAGCTTCTCTGGGGCCACAAGGAGGAGGAGCAGGAGGAATATGGCTCAAAAACACAGTATCAGACTTAGAGGGGACATGAACATCACCCTGCTGTGACTGAGAGGATGAGTGATCCAGACGGTCCGCAATGTCATCATTTTTATTCTCAATATTAATCTTTTGCCTACTAAAATTGATAGAAAATTGTGGCCTGCTGCTGCTACCACAGGCCAGATAGCTGGTGTCTACTGTGCTGCTACTGCTGTTTATTTTATTATGAGGCTTATTTAAACAATGATAAGTCACAGGTTTGGTACTCTGATTATTAAACGGTAGCAAAATTGCAGTGTTTTTTTGGGGGGTAATTAACACAGGTGTAATTAAACGTTCCGGTCTACAAACACACTGCACACTGGAATTGATGCACTAAACTGCTTTACAAAAATGTATAAACAGTAGAAAGATTGAAACTAGTTTCCTGGGTAATTAAAACAGGCACAATTAAATGTGCCCTGCTACAAACACTCAGCACTGGTATTGACACACTAAAAATTGCTGAATTTCTGAAGTATAAACAGTAGCAAAACTATTTTTTGGAGGCAAATTGGTCTAACAGTGTAGCATAAGCAGTGAAATATTTACTGCTGGTTAAAGATGAGCAAACCACTGGGTTTGTTATAAACTTTTCAAAATTTCAGACAGCAAACAAACCTGAAACTTTTTGGGTCTTTTTCAGACAACTCCATAATGTTATTAATAATTAGTAGAGATGAGCGAGTAGTGTTCGATCGAGCTGGTATTCGATCGAATACTACGATATTCGGCGTGCTCGATTTCTTTCGAGTATAACGGCGATGGCGCACTTAGAATTCGTTTCCCCTCCCACCTTCCCTGGCGCTCTTTTTCCACCAATCACCATGCAGGGGGGTATGACAGGCACGCTGAGCACGCTGGCAGCGCGAAAACGGCGTCTACATGCATTGGCTGGAAAAACCATGTGACCTCGAATATTAAAAACTCAGCTCTTCCTGCTCGTTCGCATATGCTGCGTGAACTTAGTCAGGGACAGAGGCTGGAGAAGGGAGAGACAGGTTTTAGCTGTTGGACAGGCAGGAGCGTGATTAAAAGCCCTTATCAGGGCTACTATAGTGCAGTACAGTGATAGCTTTACTACAAGATACACTTTACAGAGAACGGCTGCCGTATTCAGGGATAGCTGCTGGAGTAGGGACAGAGAGAGGCATTAGTGGTGTATTAGGTGCTCTGCTACATACCAAACTATATTTGGCACTACTGCTGTGTACCTTGAAATATACAATATATAGGCCTTTCAATTGGCAACTGTACTGTGCGTTCTCTTGCAAAGTAATTTCTCAAACCTGGTGTTCATACACACCGTCTGATCACTTAGTACACGGCTGTGTACCTTGAAATATACAATATATAGGCCTTATAATTGGCAACTGTACTGTGCGTTCTCTTGCAAAGTAATTTCTCATACCTGGTGTTCATACACACCGTCTGATCACTTAGTACACGGCTGTGTACCTTGAAATATACAATATATAGGCCTTTCAATTGGCAACTGTACTGTGCGTTCTCTTGCAAAGTAATTTCTCAAACCTGGTGTTCATACACACCGTCTGATCACTTAGTACACGGCTGTGTACCTTGAAATATACAATATATAGGCCTTTCAATTGGCAACTGTACTGTGCGTTCTCTTGCAAAGTAATTTCTCAAACCTGGTGTTCATACACACCGTCTGATCACTTAGTACACGGCTGTGTACCTTGAAATATACAATATATAGGCCTTATCAATTGGCAACTGTACTGTGCGTTCTCTTGCAAAGTAATTTCTCAAACCTGGTGTTCATACACACCGTCTGATCACTTAGTACACGGCTGTGTACCTTGAAATATACAATATATAGGCCTTTCAATTGGCAACTGTACTGTGCGTTCTCTTGCAAAGTAATTTCTCAAACCTGGTGTTCATACACACCGTCTGATCACTTAGTACACGGCTGTGTACCTTGAAATATACAATATATAGGCCTTATAATTGGCAACTGTACTGTGCGTTCTCTTGCAAAGTAATTTCTCATACCTGGTGTTCATACACACCGTCTGATCACTTAGTACACGGCTGTGTACCTTGAAATATACAATATATAGGCCTTATAATTGGCAACTGTACTGTGCGTTCTCTTGCAAAGTAATTTCTCATACCTGGTGTTCATACACACCGTCTGATCACTTAGTACACGGCTGTGTACCTTGAAATATACAATATATAGGCCTTATAATTGGCAACTGTACTGTGCGTTCTCTTGCAAAGTAATTTCTCATACCTGGTGTTCATACACACCGTCTGATCACTTAGTACACGGCTGTGTACCTTGAAATATACAATATATAGGCCTTATAATTGGCAACTGTACTGTGCGTTCTCTTGCAAAGTAATTTCTCATACCTGGTGTTCATACACACCGTCTGATCACTTAGTACACGGCTGTGTACCTTGAAATATACAATATATAGGCCTTATAATTGGCAACTGTACTGTGCGTTCTCTTGCAAAGTAATTTCTCATACCTGGTGTTCATACACACCGTCTGATCACTTAGTACACGGCTGTGTACCTTGAAATATACAATATATAGGCCTTTCAATTGGCAACTGTACTGTGCGTTCTCTTGCAAAGTAATTTCTCAAACCTGGTGTTCATACACACCGTCTGATCACTTAGTACACGGCTGTGTACCTTGAAATATACAATATATAGGCCTTTCAATTGGCAACTGTACTGTGCGTTCTCTTGCAAAGTAATTTCTCAAACCTGGTGTTCATACACACCGTCTGATCACTTAGTACACGGCTGTGTACCTTGAAATATACAATATATAGGCCTTATAATTGGCAACTGTACTGTGCGTTCTCTTGCAAAGTAATTTCTCATACCTGGTGTTCATACACACCGTCTGATCACTTAGTACACGGCTGTGTACCTTGAAATATACAATATATAGGCCTTATAATTGGCAACTGTACTGTGCGTTCTCTTGCAAAGTAATTTCTCATACCTGGTGTTCATACACACCGTCTGATCACTTAGTACACGGCTGTGTACCTTGAAATATACAATATATAGGCCTTTCAATTGGCAACTGTACTGTGCGTTCTCTTGCAAAGTAATTTCTCAAACCTGGTGTTCATACACACCGTCTGATCACTTAGTACACGGCTGTGTACCTTGAAATATACAATATATAGGCCTTTCAATTGGCAACTGTACTGTGCGTTCTCTTGCAAAGTAATTTCTCAAACCTGGTGTTCATACACACCGTCTGATCACTTAGTACACGGCTGTGTACCTTGAAATATACAATATATAGGCCTTTCAATTGGCAACTGTACTGTGCGTTCTCTTGCAAAGTAATTTCTCAAACCTGGTGTTCATACACACCGTCTGATCACTTAGTACACGGCTGTGTACCTTGAAATATACAATATATAGGCCTTTCAATTGGCAACTGTACTGTGCGTTCTCTTGCAAAGTAATTTCTCAAACCTGGTGTTCATACACACCGTCTGATCACTTAGTACACGGCTGTGTACCTTGAAATATACAATATATAGGCCTTATAATTGGCAACTGTACTGTGCGTTCTCTTGCAAAGTAATTTCTCATACCTGGTGTTCATACACACCGTCTGATCACTTAGTACACGGCTGTGTACCTTGAAATATACAATATATAGGCCTTATAATTGGCAACTGTACTGTGCGTTCTCTTGCAAAGTAATTTCACGGCTGTGAAGGCAAAATATTGTAACCAAAAAAAAATAAAATGCGGCGGGGGGCTAGCGGAATAGGACGTGGACGAGGACGGGGGCGCGGAAATGCTGTTGGGGGCCTTGTTGAAGCCAGTGGGGATACAATGCGTGCTGGTGAGGGTCAGCCAGGATCCCGCTCATCCAGAATCCCTGCCTTTATGGGACAGTTAAGCAGGGGGCGGGTTACACCGCTGTTGAGGCCTGAGCAGGTTGAACAGGTGGTGCAATGGATAGCCGATAGCGCTTCCACACAGTTGTCCACCAGCCAGTCATCCACACAGTCTCACTCTGACCCTCCTTCCTCCACACCTGGCCAACAGAGTCATCCCACCATTGACCCCTCCCAGGAGCTCTTTTCGGGTCCTTTTTCAGATGTGCCGGAAGAATCCCAGGAGCTAGCAGAGGAATTTGTTTGTAGTGATGCCCAAACACTTGAGTTTTCGCCATCTCCTGCTGATGTGGACCCTGAGCCAGCATCTGTTATCATGAGCGATGATGATGATGAGACGCAGTTGCCATCAAGGGAGGCTGTTGGAATGTCCAGTGGGCAGCAGGAGGAGCAGAGTGAGGAAGTGGAAGAGGAGGTGGTGGATGACGAAATGACCGACCCCACTTGGCCAGGGGTGATGTCCAGCGAGGAAAGTAGTGGAGAGGTGGTGGTCTGCGCAGCACCGAAAAAGGCAGCAAGAGGCAGAGGGATGTCCAGAGGCAGAGGGATGTCCACAGGCAGAGGGATGTCCACAGGCAGAGGGATGTCCAGAGGCAGAGGACAGTCCAGACAGAGAAGTGAGGCCACAGCCAGCAGGGCCGAAGCTGTTCCCGGCAGCGGGCAGTCGCGCGAAGCTCCCCCATCGAGGCCTCGTACTTCTGTGGTGTGGAGATTTTTTAATGTTTGTGCGGATGACAAACTGAGCGCGGTTTGCACACTCTGCCACTCAAAACTGAGTAGGGGCTCTGAGAAGAGCAATCTGACCACCTCAGGCATGCGGCGTCACTTGGAAGTCAAGCACTGGGCTGAGTGGGAGAGAGCAAACGCAATACAACCTGCGCCCGGTCTTGCTGCCACTGCCTCTTCCCCTGTGTTGTGTGCTGCCACTGCGGTCCAGACCTCCAGCCAGGACACCTCCACATCTGCCTCTGCCTCGGCTACTTTGGGGCCTTCTCCTTCAGCCTCCCCTTCCCCCGCCTCTTCGCCTGCACCTTCACACTCCTCGTCCCAACAACTGTCCATCTCGCAGGCGTTCGACCGCAGGCGGAAGTACGCCTCGAGTCACCCCCAAGCCCAAGCCTTAAACTGCCACATCTCCAAACTGCTGGCCCTGGAGATGTTGCCGTTTAGGCTTGTGGAGACGCAGGCCTTCCGCGACCTGATGGCGGCTGCCGCACCTCGCTATTCCGTCCCCAGCCGCCACTACTTTTCCCGGAGTGCCGTCCCCGCCCTGCACCAGCACGTGTCGCGTAACATCAGGCGGGCCCTGAGGTACGCAGTCAGCGCAAAGGTCCACTTGACCACCGACTCGTGGACAAGCGCTTGCGGCCAGGGACGATACATTTCTTTGACGGCACACTGGGTGAATGTAGTGGAAGCGGGGACGGGGTCGCAAACAGAGACGGCCTACCTACCACCCCCGCCCAAGATTGCCAGCACGGGTTCTGATAAACCCCCCTCCTCCTCCTCCTCCTCCTCTGCCTTAACATCGCCCTCAGCCGCTAGCTGGAAGCGTTGCAGCACTGGCGCGGGGAGACGTCAGCAGGCGGTGCTTAAGCTCATCAGCTTGGGCGACAGGAAGCACAGCGCCCCAGAGGTGAGGGACGCCATATTGCAGCAGACGGAGATGTGGCTGTCGCCGCTGCAGCTAGGACCAGGCATGGTCGTGTGCGATAACGGCCGTAACCTGGTGGCGGCTCTGGAGCTTGCCGAACTCGATCACGTACCATGCCTGGCCCACGTTTTTAATCTGGTAGTCCAAAAATTTCTAAAGACTTACCCCAACCTGGCAGAGCTACTGGTGAAAGTGCGGCGCTTGTGCGCTCACTTTCGGAAGTCAACTGTAGCTGCTGCTAGCTTAAAAAAACTCCAGCAACGCCTCCATTTGCCTGAACATCGGCTGTTGTGCGACCTGCCGACTCGCTGGAATTCCACCTATTCCATGTTGGCCAGGGTGTGTGAGCAGCAGAGAGCATTGATGGAGTACCAGATTATGAATCCACGCGTGCCTCCAACTCAGCTCCCTCAGTTTGCCAACCACGAGTGGCCATGGATGGCAGACATATGCGATGTACTGCGTATCTTTGAGGAGTCCACCAAGAAGGTCAGCAGCGAGGACGCTATAGTGAGCGTAACCATCCCGCTCCTATGCGTCCTTAAAGAATCCCTCATCGCAATAAGGGAGAACGCATTGCACGCAGAGGAGACGGGGGTAGGAGGAGACGCAACGGAGCTACACAGTCAGACCACACTTTTGTCTGCTTCACGGTGGCAGTTGCAGGAGGATGAGGATGAGGAGGAGGAGGACGACGTGGAGGTGGCTGTGGAAGAGGAGGAGGATGCTGGCGGCGAGGGTAGCAGTCAGGCTGTGTGCGTCCCATTGGTTCAGCGCGGATGGGGCGGAGAGGAGGCGGAAGAGGAAGAGGAGGAAATGGCAAGTGATCCTTCTGGTGGGGGCAGTGACGTCATGCCTATTCAGAGTCTGGCACACATGGCTGACTTCATGCTGGGCTGCTTTTCCCGGGACACACGTGTTGTCCGGATAGTGGAGAACAAACTGTACTGGGTCTTCGCACTCCTGGACCCCCGGTATAAAGATAACGTCTCCTCTTTTATTCCGGTAGAGGAGAGGACAAATCGATTGCTGGAATACCAGAGGGAACTCGTGCAGAACATGATGGAGATTTTCCCACCCACCATCGCTGGCGGCAGAGAGGAGAGGGTCTCCCAGAGTCCCACAACATCTATCAGGCCCACAGCCACCAGGGGAACACTCTCCAAGGTGTGGGACACGTTCATGGCACCCCCTCGTGCAACTTCCATCACTGCGGGGCCCGCTATCAGCAGGAGGGACAAGTATCGGCGGATGTTGCGGGAGTACCTGGCAGACCGTAACCCTGTCCTCCCCGATCCCTCGGCGTCCTACACTTACTGGGTCTCCAAGTTGGACACGTGGCTGGAACTGTCCCTGTACGCCTTGGAGGTGCTTGCCTGCCCTGCCGCCAGCGTGCTATCAGAAAGGGTGTTCAGCGCAGCCGGGGGCATTATAACCGATAAGCGCAGCCGCCTGTCAACCGACAGTGCCGACAGGCTGACGCTAATCAAAATGAACAGCAAGTGGATTGACCCGGACTTTGCTTCTCCAACAGTGGAAAGCAGCCAAAAGTGAAGTGCCATCTGTATGAAGTGCCATTTCCTCCTCCACCTCCTCCTCCTCCTCCTTAACCGCCGTAGAATTGCTCCGTAAATAAGAAAAATTTATATATTTATGGCTCACCTCTTGGGCCTCCACAAAATGTTTAAGAGGTGTCACCTCTTGGGCCTCCACATAATTTTTAAGAGGTCTCACCTCTTGGGCCTCCACAAAATGTTTAATAGGTCTCACCTCTTGGGCCTCCACAAAATGTTTAACAGGTCTCACCTCTTGGGCCTCCACAAAATGTTTAACAGGTCTCACCTCTTGGGCCTCCACAAAATGTTTAACAGGTCTCACCTCTTGGGCCTCCACAAAATGTTTAACAGGTCTCACCTCTTGGGCCTCCACAAAATGTTTAACAGGTCTCACCTCTTGGGCCTCCACATAATTTTTAACAGGTCTCACCTCTTGGGCCTGCACAAAATGTTTAAGAGGTCTCACCTCTTGGGCCTCCACATAATTTTTAACAGGTCTCACCTCTTGGGCCTGCACAAAATGTTTAAGAGGTCTCACCTCTTGGGCCTCCACATAATTTTTAAGAGGTCTCACCTCTTGGGCCTCCACATAATTTTTAAGAGGTCTCACCTCTTGGGCCTCCACAAAATGTTTAACAGGTCTCACCTCTTGGGCCTCCACATAATTTTTAACACGTCTCACCTCTTGGGCCTCCACATAATTTTTAATACGTCTCACCTCTTGGGCCTCCACAAAATGTTTAAGAGGTCTCACCTCTTGGGCCTCCACATAATTTTTAACAGGTCTCACCTCTTGGGCCTCCACATAATTTTTAAGAGGTCTCACCTCTTGGGCCTCCACAAAATGTTTAACAGGTCTCACCTCTTGGGCCTCCACAAAATGTTTAACAGGTCTCACCTCTTGGGCCTCCACATAATTTTTAACAGGTCTCACCTCTTGGGCCTCCACAAAATTTTATCAAGGTCTCACCTCTTGGGCCTCCACAAAATTTTATCAAGGTCTCACCTCTTGGGCCTAACAAAATTTTTAACAGGTCTCACCTCTTGGGCCTCCACAAAATTTTATCAAGGTCTCACCTCTTGGGCCTCCACAAATTTTTATCAAGGTCTCACCTCTTGGGCCTCCACAAAATGTTTAAGAGGTCTCACCTCTTGGGCCTCCACAAAATTTTATCAAGGTCTCACCTCTTGGGCCTCCACAAAATTTTATCAAGGTCTCACCTCTTGGGCCTCCACAAAATTTTTAACAGGTTTCACCTCTTGGGCCTCCACAAAATTTTATCAAGGTCTCACCTCTTGGGCCTCCACAAATTTTTATCAAGGTCTCACCTCTTGGGCCTCCACAAAATTTTTAACAGGTCTCACCTCTTGGGCCTCCACATAATTTTATCAAGGTCTCACCTCTTGGGCCTCCACAAAATTTTATCAAGGTCTCACCTCTTGGGCCTCCACAAAATTTTTAAGAGGTCTCACCTCTTGGGCCTCCACAAAATGTTTAAGAGGTTTCACCTCTTGGGCCTCCACAAAATTTTATCAAGGTCTCACCTCTTGGGCCTCCACAAAATTTTATCAAGGTCTCACCTCTTGGGCCTCTACAAAATTTTTAACAGGTCTCACCTCTTGGGCCTCCACAAAATTTTATCAAGGTCTCACCTCTTGGGCCTCCACAAATTTTATCAAGGTCTCACCTCTTGGGCCTCCACAAAATTTTTAACAGGTCTCACCTCTTGGGCCTCCACATAATTTTATCAAGGTCTCACCTCTTGGGCCTCCACAAAATTTTTAACAGGTCTCACCTCTTGGGCCTCCACAAAATTTTATCAAGGTCTCACCTCTTGGGCCTCCACAAAATTTTTAACAGGTCTCACCTCTTGGGCCTCCACAAAATTTTATCAAGGTCTCACCTGTTGGGCCTCCACAAAATTTTATCAAGGTCTCACCTCTTGGGCCTAAACAAAATTTTTAACAGGTCTCACCTCTTGGGCCTCCACAAAATTTTCCATGAGCCTGTGGCCAGCCCACGGCCTCTTCCTGCCTTTTGCGGTCCTACGCATCCCTCAACATCCCCACTGCTTTACCTGCTAGACATGACACTGGGCCAGGTCGGGTCACTGACATCTCAAGCGCCAACAATTTGGGCATTTTAAGGCTTCTGCATGTGTTTGAGTTGTTTTTACATTTTAAAGAAGACATGTCTGACCACATCTCACACACACACACACAATGACAATTAGGGGTGGGGTCTATTTGCTTTCCCCTTTGCCTATGCCATCTGTGGTTGTCATAGGCAACGTGATTTTAAGGGGTGCAGAATTTTATCTTCTTTTTTGTCTAGTTTGGCTTGGGGTCCATGGCAATGTAGAGGAAAGAAGGTTTCCTTGTATGGTCTCACTTTACAGAGAGGTTACATTGTCTTTGGAGTGTATTGTTGAGAGGCTGTGATAGTGGCGTAATAGTGCGACTTGGGCGCGTTATATGCACCCAGACATGCTTCCCCTGCTGTCCCAGTTGCATTCCAGCAGTGTTGGCATCCTTTTCTGAGGTTTCAGGGTGGACTTGGTGACCTCCAAGTGGTCGAATTGAGATTTCCAAGTGGCGAGCATTTTTTTCCCATAGACTTTAATGGGATTCGATATTCGGTCGAATATTCGAATTTCGCAGTCTATTCGAATCGAATTTCGAACTTTCGAATATTTCACTACTCGCTCATCTCTAATAATTAGGGAACAGTGCAGCCCTGTGCTCCACCCCCACTACTGTCCCTACCTACTTGCATGGTCTGTCCTAAATAACAGTGCACAACTGGTCGATGGTCCCTAACTTAAATTAAGTGCAGGGCCTTAAAGGAAAGGGGATAATGGGAGACAGACAACTAACGACAAACAGAACAAGGAAGCGTAACGTACCAAGCCAAGTCCAAAACCGAAAGAAGTGTCAAAATCCGAATCAGAGACTAAACCAGAACGAGGTCAACCAGGAGAAGCGTAAGTCACAAGACGGTCAAGCAAGGTCAGAGTCGAGATAGTAGGCCAAGGTCAAAATCCAGATGTAATAATCCAAAAATAGCTAGTGTGGCAAAACTCCAATAAAGGAAACCAATCACAGGCAACCTGTGGCCAGAAGGCTGCCTATTTAAAGTGAGTCTGTCACCTCCATATGCCCCTATAGAGCACTTACATCGTCACATAGCACACCTAATCATAAATCTAATTGTACCTGTGTCTTTTTCTTTAGCTTTGTAGAAGCTGCAAAAACGCTGTTTTATTCATATGTAAATGAGCCCTTGGAAGTGCCCGGAGGTGGCGTTCACTGCCATGGATCCCGGGCTCCTGTACTTTTTTTTCCTGTTATTCCTGCCCCAGTCACTGCCTTCGCCCACCCTCCTCCTCATTTGCATCCTCCTTCTTTCCTGGCGAGATCCTCTGTCTGTGCAGTCTCTTGCCTTGCCAGGGCATGCGCACTGCAATGCCCATTGTGGGCACCGCATCGTCGTAGCTACTGCTCATGCCCCAGCCCGGCGAGAGACTGTAAAGGCGGGGGATCTCGCCACGAAAGAAAGAGGAGGAGGGCGGGCGGAGGCAGTGACTGGGGCAGGGATAACAGGAAAAAAAAGTACAGGAGCCCAGGCTCCACGGCAATGAATGCTGCCTCCGGGCACTTCAAAGGGCTCATCTACAGATGAATAAAATAGCGTTTTTGCAGCTTCTACAAGGCTAAAGAAAAAGACAAAGGTACAATTAGATTTATGATTAGGTGTGCTATGTGACGATGTAAGTGCTCTATAGGGGCATATGGAGGTGACAGACTCCCTTTAAATAGGGGGAGAAAGATGGGTCACGTGATGCTGGCAGGTCATGTGCAGACTCATACTTTGAGGGCCAACTAAACAAAGTCAGTGCTACACACTTACCCCTGTTGGTTGCTAGGGGGACGGGGATGCTGGCCGCGCTCAGGAGAGCGCACGCCGCCAGCTCCTCCCTGCCCACTGTCACCATGGGGATGCCGGCCACTGCAGAGAGAGAACTCACTGCTGGCTCCCTGTTACAGTACCCCCCCCCCCCCTTCATGAGGGGATACCGGACCCTTATTAACTGGAGCTGGCTTTTCTGGGTGTGACAGTTGAAATTTTCTAATTAACTTAGCAGCATGAATATTATTTGCTGACACCCTAGACCCTTCTTCTGGACCAAATCCCTCCAAGTGAACCAAGTATTGCAAAGAATTGTGCACCTTTCTCACATCAAGAATTCTAGACACTTTGAATTCCAGTTGACCGGCAATCTCCACCGGCGACAGAGATTTTAGCGGGGGAGATAAAGGCGACGCATACTTTTTGAGTAAGGATTTGTGAAACACATTATGAATAAGAAAAGAATCGGGTAAGAGTAACTTAAAAGACACAGGATTGTTAATGTCGATAATTTCATAAGAACTGATAAACTAAGGCACAAATTTTCGGGAAGGAACCTTAAGACGCAAGTTCCTGGTAGATAACCAGACCTTATCTCCCAACCCGAAACTTACACCTCGAGAGCGCCTTTTGTCCGCATTACTTTTTTGAACCTCCTGGGCTCTCTTCAGGTTCGACTGAACCTGGGCCCAGACTGTGCAGTTCTTTTTCTACAGGATTCTGGGAAGAAGACGGCGAAAAAGAACCAAATCACGGATGAAACTCAAGGTTACAAAAGAAAGGAGGCGTACCAGTAGATGAGTTCACATGATTATTAATGGCGCATTCAGCCAAAGACAAGTGTTTCACCCATTGATGTTGATTATCGGAAACATAGCATCAGTGAGTGACAACACAGTTCCATTTTTTGTGGAGGTTGTTGAATTTATTAAAACCAGTAATACACAGGGTAGCACACAAAATTATCTGTGAATGATAACATGATATTAGGCTTCAATCCGCTTCCCTTTACAGTATTTTTCTCTCCACATGGTTCCAATTTTTTTGTGGGGAGTTGTTGAATTTATTAAAATCAGCATAAACATCATTACACCATCACACCACTGCTGCAGCCCGACATCTAACATGTCCTGTACAGCTGCTGCTGCCTCCATTATGCCACTGACGCCTTCTTGCCACTGCTGCTTCCTGCCTACCATCACCTTCTGTAAGGCTGCTGCTGCCTACATCATGCTGTTGTCTGCCTGCTAACATGTACCTTATGGCTGCTGTTGCCTCCTTGCTGCTAACCCTCCACTGCCACTACTGGCACCATATTAATGCAACACATTTTCCACTACTACCCTATCACCACTACTACCACCACCACTACTACTACTACTACCACCCATTGACAGCTGACCTACTACCTTGTATGTTCCATGCTATGCTGCTACAACTGAATGGATTAGCTAGGATGAATTTTGGTCCACTGCACACTTATGTACAAGGCAATATATTACACCTGCCTGTTATATGGACACTCAGTAATACTACAGATAACAGAACCGATTAGCTCAGAGGATTTTTGGTCCACTGCACACTTATGTACAGTACAGGGCGATATATTACACTTGCCTGTAATACAGACCCTCAGTAACTCTACAGCTAACAGAACAGATTAGCTAGGATGATTTTAGCTTTGATGAAGCTTGGTGCACTGCACACTTATGTACATGGCGATAAATTGTAGCAGAGTCTGTAGTTCAGCAATTTCCTACGCTCTCCTTCCACTCTCCTTGCACTCTCCCTGCAATCTTTGTTAACAGTTTGCACTTTGCAGCAACATTGTCCCTAGTGAAAGAGTATCTTGTCACTTCTCTCCCTATGCTCAGCTCACAGGAGAATGCCAATAACCGTGCAGGATCAGCATTTTATAGGGCTCTGCTTAGCTGTGACATCACAGGTGGATGGCTACCTGCGAACTGGCTGGCTGCATGGCATTATGGTGATCTCGTGTTCCAGGGCTTGTCTCCTCTACACTTTCACTTTCTAACATGTGCATTTAAGGAAAACTCATTCGTTACCACAAAACGCAAGGAAATTCGTATTCGTTTAGAATCTAAGTTTTCCTGAACTTTGGACCGAATTTCGCTTCGGATGCTAGTTATGTGGTATTGGGTAACTGTCCTCATGTAGAAATTTGTCAGAAGAACCAGGGTCCAATAAGGCCTGCTCAGGGAGACAGGCACTACCACAGAACTGAACTGAACCGAACCATCAACTTTTGATAGATGTGACCTTCACCTAAGGTCCTATTTTGTATCAACCCTAGGCACTGGAGTTTCCCCCTACCACCACAATATAGGCACAAATTGTTGTTGCATTCTCATATAGCTTGACTCTTTCAAGTTACATGTCGTCCTCTTCAGAAACAGATGAGGAAGGGAGTAAAGGCCTCTGAATAGAAGGTGCCAGTCATGGAGTTTTTCTCTCCCGAGTAGATTTTCTCAGCTGCTTTCTCATGTGCAGATCTTTGCGAGTGGCCAGAGTAGTCTCCCTGAGTAGCTGGTAAATCCCATCCTGCAAACTAATCATTAATTTGATCTGTCAGACTCTCCTAAAAAGGTGTCACCAAAGCCTCAGCTTCTTAGATGAGCCATCACCAGACACCAACAAAGCCTATAATGTAGGCTGAGGACTTCACCTTGGCCTCTATACTAGTGTTATGCCCTGAAGCAAGCCATTAATGCCCAACTTTAGTGCACTTTGCTCTGCGATTTATGCCGTTGTTTGTTCTTATACTGTTAAATTGGATTTGATATGATATATCCTGTTTATTTGCACTGTTATTGCACTGTGTTCGCATTGAATTGGAGAAAGGTTTAATGCACAGCCAATCATGAAAACTTTGGGAATTTCAAGCCAGTTCACTGAGAAGATAGTAATTTTCCACTCCTCCTTTAAGGGACTATGCAGAACTTTTCACTTACAAACTGCTTAGTTATTCCTATTTATCTCCGTTTTGAACTGAGTATACCTTAAATCATGATAAAATGTAACTTTTAATTGATACAAAATAATAACTTTAGGTCACAAAATATTTAAAAAAAACAGAGTACTGTCTCTGGGAGTATACTAGTATGAGATAAGCGGTCCGGAGTTCCTTATCTCTATATTAGCGTGTGAGGCTGGCTGGTCAATCTTTCTAAAGTTATTGGCGAGTGCCCTCTTAGTCTGGTCGATATACACTGTCCCTGAGAATGTGCTAGTCTAAATTCAGGGAAAGACTCGTATGGCTGTACTTGGAGCACTCGCCCTGAAAAGGGTGACCCCCAGCCTCTGGAACCTCGTTCCTGTACTGGTATATCCCTTCGCTTAATGCTACCTAGCTCCTAGCTCCGAAGCGTTTCCCCATGTGGTATAGTTCGTCAGGGAGCAGTATATAACATGGCAGCTTGGAATTCAAAAAGGCCACTGCCTTGGCTTCTCAGGCACGCTTATCAGAATGGCGACCTGTATGCTTACTTGCTTACACAGTGACAGACATATGGATGACATCAAGCAGCCTGATGATTACTGGATAGCCATACTTTTAGACCCTCGCTACAAAGACAAAATGGGGGAATGTTTTCCTTTCACAGAAAGGGAGGAAAAATTACGGTACTACCAGGAAACACTGTGTACACAGCTTGCTGCAGCTTAGAGTGAGATACGTACACAGCAATCTCAGTGTCCTCAACATGATGGGGCAGTCCACCTGCCACGCCAGGCAGAGGCCAGTCAGCAAGCCGACAGCTCCTGCCTCAACCCCCAGGTTCAGGTCTACCTAAACTATGGCCAGTCTCTGTTGCATACCCTGTTCCCTGACCCCATGTATTGCTGGGCAGGCAGACAGGCACAGTGGCCTGAACTGGCACAGCATGCATCTTCTTTCTTGCCCAGCCTTCAGTGTTATCTTGGAGACGGTTTTCAGCACCATGGGGTCGTGTTGACACCCAAAGTTGTCAAAAACACTCCGCCAGTGTCCAAAACATCACTTTTGTCAAAATGAACCAAGCCTGGATTCAGGAGGATTTCCACACTACTCTGGCTGATTCTGATGAATAGACCTCGTCTGGCTCATGGTGCTCCATCTTGCCACTATTACTGTCTGTCTGCTTACCGTATGGCAGCATGCGGCAGCCTGCATTATGGTACTAATGCCTCAATCATCCATTTACGAGTATTTAGTTTCCACACGAAATTTAAATTTAAATTTTTTTAGGAGGGTTCAGTTTCATGAGGATGCATATGTACATGATTATTGCATCAATACCATTAATGCCTCAATCGTCCATTTAGTATACTTTTTTATGTATTTATTTTTGTCTCATAACACAATGAGGGTTATTTTTTGGAAGTTTAGGAATATGAAAATGCAGAACACATGTGGTGGCGCGATGTGTTTTTAACCACCCATTATGTTAATTCCATCAAATGTATGTTTAACTATAGCTATGTATGTCAGAGTCACTCAGAGGGGGAGGGGAAAAAATTCATAAAAAATAAACAAACAAAATAAACAAAAAATAAACAAAAAAGAGATTTTCCTTTAAAAAATCCTAAACAGTACTGGGAGGCAAAAGGTGGTTATATACCAACTTTGAGGGCAATTGGAACAACTTCAGTTTGGCCAAAACTGAACTTTTTCAAAAATTTGGTGAACCGAACCTGAAACAAATCTTGACTGGTTTGCTCATCTCTACTCTTGACCTTAAGCAATACCTACAAACTTTCAAAACCCTGCTACCTTAACTGCTTTAGACAGGATCATTTTATCCCATGCTTTTGATTACAGTTTAGAGTCTGGGTTTTCAAAAATGTCATTTTTTTATTTGCTGTATATTTGCAGTATGGCAGACCTGGGGATATCTGCAATTGCTGTAATGTTTTATTATATATTGCTATGCAATATATTGTATTGTCACGTTTTGGCTGCATGTTCTAGCAGAGGAGGTAATGGTTGGCAGGAACAGGGCTAACTACCCTGTTCCTCCCCTGTTGGTAAGAGTGGGATGGTCCTACCTCCTGACAGGAGGGGGAGTTCCAGTCCAGTGAGACAGAAAAAAGGAGAGGAGAAGGGAGTTCCTGTTCTAATAGTGGGGGAGTGAGGAAGTATGTTAGAGCTCCCACTTACAGGAACCATATCTTAACTCCCTGTAAGATCAACTCTCCAGAGGGAAATGCAGGAACCAGATTTTCTTCTTTTCTCCTGCCTCAAGAAAACACGAGATACACAACAGGAATGAACGGCGAAATATAGCTTTACAAAAACTGCTGCAAGTTGAGGGATAACAGCTCAGACACCCCCACCTACTTAAACCATCACTAGACCAGACAAACATTAAGCCTGTACTACAGTGGACACCTATATCCACAAGTGCTAGGGTGTCAACCTATTGCCATCCAACCAGCCACCGTACTTCCTCATCTGGTGCCAGAGAAACTGCGCTTTGTATTTACTGTTGCTGGAGGTGCCACTTGTTATATTTTGCACTTTGCAATAAGTGACTGTTATACATTCACTTCTGGCCTGATTCTTCAAACTGCCTTTGCTCTGCACTGATATCCGGGAGCGACGGCCTGAGGGAGCACTCCGGGATACAACATCTCATCAGGGCCACCACCAGTCCCGTTTTCTGCACCAGCTCCCCAGGGGCTCGCTGCATATTTAAAAGTTGAGTTTTAGTGTTCATCTCCACTGTGAACTGAATAATTTATCTTCAGAAGGCAGGCAACAATTAAACTTGCATTAGTTATCCGAATTGCCAAAAATGTATATTTTCAGAACCCTTCTGATAGCAATACTAAAAATCCCTTTTGCCCCCATGCAGAAATGATATGAAAATTAATTTTGGCTCATCACAAACCAAAAGTTTTATTGAAAGAAAGACATGTTGCTGGATTGGGTATACCTAATATTTAAATGTATTACTTGACCTTAAATGTCTCTCAGTTGGTTCACTGGTGGAATATAGAAGCTTGTAAATTCACCAAAAAATAGAGAAAGCGTGGTGATGGCACTGCCACAACAGTCCACACCAGGGCACATACAACGGGGCTTCCAGGACCAACCAACAGACCTTTGTGGTGCTCTATCCTTTATACAGTCCATGTAATTCTCAATATAAGAAGAAACGAATAAGGATGGCACTCACCAGTCTTCTTAAATCTTCCATACCTTTATTTGCAAAAAGCACATATAATGGGGGAACAGAGGCAGACGCTTCACTCGTAGACAAAACTTACCTGGGTGTTCCCCAACACCAGTGAGAGTGTGGAGTGACAGTGTGTGTGTCAGTAATACTGTAGCAGGTACAGTGTATTGCAATTCAGCAGGGCCCTAGCCCAAGCCAGCCACAATGAAACTGCACTGGCCTCCGGGCCACCTTAGTGAAGCACTTTCATTGGGATTTTGATGGCAGTGCCGCCAATATTGCCCTGGTCATAGACCTGTGCACATATTGCATATTCTCCAAGCTATCAGTTGCTTCCAGATTAGACCTTTGAAGCTGGTATTGATGTTGGCTAGATGTAGTTCAACATTTCCAAGAAAAAGCACTACCTAGTTGATATTTGTCCCAATTTGATCTAATACATGGGATATAACACACATTCCAGATTCCAAATTATTTCAAATATATGCACATATAAGAGATAAGTATGTTTTTAAACTAAAAACAAAAAAACTTGAATCTAGCAATTGCAGTACTTTACTTTGTGCAATATATTTATTGGACAATAATATTTTCTTCCTGCATATACCATTATATAGTTGGCAGAATCCCAAAACTGACATCTGAAAAGAAATGTACAAAAAAACTTCACCTGAAAATCCCTCTGGCAGATTTTTAACCAACAATCTTGACTATATATATGTTTGGGGTTTTGCCAAGACAATAGCTGTAAAATTGTCTCCTTTGATAGCAAACTAAATATCTTACTTTTATAATTTTTTCTGAGTTCACTCACTTTGTCTCTTACCCAATCACTTTACTTGGTTCAAAAAATTAAATTAACCACACAGAAAATTATTATATTAATATTTGAAGACCACTTTCAAGTTGTCAGTATTTGGCAAGTAAGGCATAAACAGGAACATGTCAGATAGAAGAGACAAAAATCTTTCTATTATACTTTTTCTCTGTAGTATCTACTCCTGGTTAGAGATGAGCGCATTTTCCAAAATTAGTTTCGGGTCTGACTCCAATTCATTTAAATTGTTTGTCAGATTCAATTCTGTCCAAATAAATTTGGTCCAAATCAAGTAATTAGTAATCTTAAAGTTACAGAGACATTTATGGCTATGGGTAAATACATGGTTGCCATTGGTGGTAAACAGTCTGTTAAATTGCACACTGCACTGTCAGTTGTTATACATTTTAAAATCATAACACATTCCAAAAATGTCCCTTTATTGGGGAAAATGCCACTGTCAGCAATGGCAGATCTATACACTGGCATCAGCCACAGGAATGTAAAAATCTTCACAAATTCATGCCTGATTCATTTTTGCAAATGTAAAGTTTTGTACAATTGTGGAGGACAGTTTTGTCCTCTTTGGTGGAATGACACCACCTGCCTCACTGAATACTGTGTCTGAGAGTATAACGATAGCAAATTGAGCCAGTTATGGCCACTGTTCTATTTGTCTCCCCAAAAGTCCACAGGGGCAGACAAGCAAGACGTGGAAACTGCTCTACTTCCACCATTCTATGTTGGATTAGAATGATCATTTGCTGTAATATTAATACTAGAGAAATGACATACCTGATGCTGTTGTTGTCCCTACACACAAATCTGGTGGCGTCTTTCAATCACTTGAGGCCACTAACCTGATGAAGGAGGCAAATTGCTCTCCAAAATATGTTGTTTCTATATGCATATTAATAAACTATCAAAAATTGGATGCAATCATGATGGTCTCCTTCTCCTGTGACAATGCTGACTTCTAGAAGTCCTCTTTCTTCCTTTTTGACACCCAAATGCAAGCTAGTAAAGGACAAGGGCAGCAGAAAAAAGAGGAGACACAGGTATGGTGGAGGTTTGCACATAACAAGCACATATAGTTGTTGTTACTATTCACAGTGAAGTAAGGTGAGTGTGCATCTATCAAACTGAGCAACCCTGAAGCCCAGCAGTATTACATTAGAGATGCTGTTTTTTTTCTCTTCTTATGCTGTCCACCTTGTAAGAGTACAAGGCAGGGATTTGAGTGCACACCATCAGTTCCCTAAAGCCCGTGGAATCCACTAAGTGGTACGACAGCAACTACACCACCAGAAGCATGGTCAGGTTAGAGTTCAGTTTGCGCACAACTGGATTACTGGGTGTGTATCGTTATTTCCTGCCCACACATTCTATTACATTACATTATGGATGACTGACAATGGTGCAAAGGAGGAAGAGTGATCTAAGTGGGATAAGCAGTAGCTGATGATGATGATGATGACAATAACATTTTACTGCTTCGAGACATGGCCTGTCTACTAGAATGATGACCAGAAAAGAAGGACAGTCTGTTTGCAGGCCAGTTCAAACTATCCATATGAAAAGGTGATGCTGCCTCATGTGCTTTAGTTCTTACATTTTTTCTCACAATTTTTGATAAAGAAACAATGTTGAAAATTTGTTTTTTGTAAAAGTAATTATATTTTTTTTCTAGAACAAATTATGTAATTAGACAGAGACAACTGCATATAATACAGAATAATATGTCAAGTACATTAGTTTGTGACAAATTTAGAATTTTTTAAAATTGCACAATTTGAGTCCACTACAATATCTCCAGCAGTATGGAGAAATATTCCCACAAAGAAGATACCCACACACAACCACAAGCAGCAACACAGAAAACATTTTTAGCTGACACCAACATAGCTTGTCCTAAGTCTGACAGCTTTTGAGCCAGCACCAACAATAGCTGTGGCATCACCTACTCTCAAGTATCAGTTTTGTAGCAAAAAATGCTAGACTGGAGAGTCCACTACAATTTAACAATGAGTGACACAAAATAGCAAATTAGGCGGTACACTAGTCTGTGATAAGATTTTGCACTTTAATTTTCAAACATAAAAAAAAATTGCAATTGGACAAAGTCTACTAAAAATGTAACAGTGAGTGACACAAAACAACATGTCAGTAAAACTATTCTTGGAACACTGTGATAGGTGAACCTTTTAAGATTCCGTTTGTTTCAGGTTTGCCGAATTTGTTAAAAAAATTCAGTTACAAATCAAGAGAGAGAGAAAGAGAGAGAGAGAGAAAGAGAGCTTGGTATACATAGTACCCATGCAAAGTATTGTAGAGCAGGGAATACCCCTCTGGGTTTCTGGGAAAGCGATTCAAATTAGCTTTCTTAAGCCTATCTGATGCCAGCAGATGTAAGATAATAATTTGTAATTTTCATATATTTCCCAGAAACCCAGAGGAATGCTGACTGGCTTATGATATTCCTCATGCATACTCGACACCCTCCATAAGAAGAAATAGCGCCCCAACAAAATCCTCTCAGGCAAGCAAGCAGCATTTCTTTGCTCATCTCTATTAAAGGTAGTTACCCTGAAAGAGTTGGGTTCCTGGTATGAGACACTGTGTTTTCCTTTTCTTTTGGAAAAGAGAGTAGCTTGCATGTTTCCTTTTTAAAGAAGCATTATGTGGAAATACAAGCACAGCAATAGATTAAAAAAATCTTATGCAGAAGACACTGATAGAACAGTTTGAGACTTACATCAAAATGTAATGAATACAAATGCTATGTATAAATAAAGATACTAGAGATAAGCAAATCAATTTGGAATTCATCCTGGATTTTCCAAAAAATTTTGGATTCTAATAAACCCAAATATTTTGCAATTCATCTCGGGCAAATCTGAAATTGAAATTAAAAACAGCTTTCTCTCCCAACTCGATTTCTAACAGCTATATCTTCTGATATACTGGATATAATGCTGTGATTTTGGTATCATTTTATAGCTTGAATGTCAGCTTTCAAAGAAGCAATCCCAAGATATGAGCAGCTAAAGCAGCCCTCCCCTCTTCTGTCTGGTTTGCTTTGAGCACTTTGGAGCTGTTTTCCAGCAGAATAAAAGTGCTTTTTCTGGACATGTAATACAGACACAAAGTGCACACAGGTATGTCTGGGATGTGTCTGCAACCTTCTGTGGGGCAGTGCTGTTAGTTATATAGGTGAAAATGAGGTGACAGACTCCCTTATGCAGGCTGTCTACCTTTACTAGGATAATAGCTAAATAAACCTCAGATATGCAAAAAATATGCAACCTGAACAAAAGCACTTTATCAGAATAAAGCAGATGGAATCAGATTTTCTAATTGAGAAGTGCTGGGGGGGACCTCTGACTGGATACTATTCTATTATGGAGACTCCTAGTATATGTAATAACTATTGTAGGCTAGGGACATTGCCTGGGTTACAATACTCCACACACATACTATGCATACTAGGCGCTCTCTGTAATAAGAAAGAGTACCCCAGAGACAATACATTATGGCACATTTACTATCTTCCACATTTGACGTGTTGTAGAGAATTCTATGGCTGGCAGTCCCCTGGTGTAAAACACAATGCAGTTGCACCAAATACACAAAAACTGTGTACCATTTCATAAATTTGGTGCAACCACAAAATGCAAAACCAGACTTAAAAGTGGCAAGAAAATGATGTCAAATGATAAATGGTCCAGAAGGGGTTTCTGCTTGGGACCTTATATAGTGCCTGTGACACTTGTCTATATCATCCCTCCTAATTGACTGAGGCTGACTACAAGGCATTATGGGCCCCACATGATCCTCCTTCTTTATCTTCCCTACACTATTGTGCATGCTACTGTACTGTGATATGTAAAATGGTGGATGCGATTAGTTCAAATTAAATTGCAAAACTTCAGGTTCATCTGGAGGACACATTTTTAGGAATTTCTAAATTCCAGCTTGCACTGTGTATGAGTGCTGTTTCTGATTAGAGAACTGTATATAGGAGCATTCTGGCTACATTATTGTAGCTTTATGCGCGGTTCCAAACAGGGACTTTTTATTGGGACACTCTCTTTATGGAAAATGTGTATGGGACCTCTTTCTGGCAGTGGCATGAAAGTCAAATACATCTCTGCTTAGGGCACCAGAGCAACTTGTCCTGCCTCTAGATCAATGTAAACATGTGGCACATGAACAAGAGGTGGAACATACGTCAATAAAAAGTTTGGCCCTCCATTATTTTTGGCTCAGTGCTGATGTATCATCCTTATCCATCCATATTAATAATGAGTGAATCAATTCTAAATTAATCTGAATAATTAAAAATGTAATTTTACTGTTAATTTTGGTGGTGAAAAACCATGAAGGAGGGAAAGGACCAAGGATCACATGACACTGGGAGGAAGTGGAGGGAGGGATTGCCCTGATTTGGGGGGCAGTAGCCAGGAAGTTGTCTATACTAAACCAGCAGAAGTGTCGTACTGTGGTCAGCTTCTGACTAGTGTGTGCTAAAAAAAAAACATTTAACAGTATGCAGAGACACAAGCAATTATTGTAGTGTGATTATTGACAATATCGGGACAGTATAGGTAAAGAAAAGAAAAGAACATAATTGTGTAGATTTTAGGGAACTTGATTACAAAACGCTGAGAGAAAGCTTTGAAGGAGTTGGGCACAGGAGTTGGTCATTGTGCTTAAAGCTGCTTGCTGTTTGCTGCTGCAGTTGAGCCTAGCAGTTCTACATTACAAAACCATCTCCCTGCAAGATAGAAAATTATAATTTTTTTATATGAACTGAGGGACAGCTTTTATTTTTTGCAAAACTTCAAGTTTCTACATAGGCTTATTGCCAGCACAGCACCTCTATACTATTCTGCTGTGAAGGCAGCTACTGCATCTTTTTAAGTGCATTATATCCATCCTAAAGGTTACTAAACACGTTGCATAATAGCAAAAGCATTTTACAGCAATAACACTATTTTTATACCATTGATATTAAACACAGAGTTCTAAGAAATTTCACCGTCAACACTGCATCTTTATATTTGTGGTAGGTGGATGCATTATTGCATTGCATTGTGTTTTATAGTACAAAATTTTTGATCTAGTGATATTAAATGCAAATTACATAATTCAAAGAAATTCCACTGCCAACACTGCATCATTTTATTGCTGGTAGCTGACACATTATTGTTTTATACTACTGCAAGTCACCAGTACATACTACATGGTAAAATATTGGGTAACTCTGACATGGAAAAGGACCTAGGAATTTTAGTGAACAGCAAACTAAGCTGCAGAAACCAGTGTCAGACAGCTGCTGCCAAGGCCAATAAGCTAATGGGTTGCATCAAAAGAGGCATAGATGCCCATGATGAGAACATAGTCCTGCCACTCTACAAATCACTTGTCAGACCACACATGGAGTACTGTGTACAGTTCTGGGCTCCTGTGAACAAGGCAGACATAGCAGAGCTGGAGAGGGTTCAGAGGAGGGCAACTAAAGTAATAACTGGAATGGGTGAACTACAGTACCCAGAAAGATTATCAAAATTAGGGTTATTCACTTTAGAAAAAAGACGACTGGGGGGAGATCTAATAACTATGTATAAATATATCAGAGGTCAGTACAGAGATCTCTCCCATGATCTATTTATCCCCAGGACTGTGACTGTGACTGTGACGAGGGGACATCCTCTGCGTCTGGAGGAAAGAAGGTTTGTACACAAACATAGAAGAGGATTCTTTACGGTAAGAGCAGTGAGACTATGGAACTCTCTGCCTGAGGAGGTGGTGATGGTAAGTTCACTAAAAGAGTTCAAGAGAGGCCTGGATGTATTTTTGGAGGGTAATAATATTACAGGTTATAGTTACTAGAGATGGGTCGTTGATCCAGGGAGTAATTCTGATTGCCTGATTGGAGTCGGGGAAAATTGGCTTCTACCTCACAGGGGTTTTTTGCCTTCCTCTGGATCAACTTATAGGAAAACAGGCCGAACTGGATGGACAGATGTCTTTTTTTGGCCTTATAAACTATGTTACTATGTTACAAAAATTTCATGTGATATTGAATGCATACATAGTTAAAAAAATTCACCATCCACACTGCACTATTCGCAAAGTAAATTGTAAAAAATGTATTCTCAAATTATTCCCAAAGTAAAGTGTGTTTGTAGAAGGGGAGTGCCCAGTAAATAGTATCCCGGACACTAATAGTATAGACATAATGTCCCCAAAAATAATTGTGCTAAGCTGATACTGTGCCAGGGTGTCCACCAAAATAACAGTGCTCCCCAAAATCCCACCAATAGACATAATTCTCTGCCAGAGCACACTTAGTAGTAATAATACCCCCATAGTGCCCATACTAGTAATCATGTTCCCCATAGCCCCTAGTAGTAGTAAAGCTCACCATAATGCCCCCTAGTAGTAATAACTAGTAGTAATAATTCTCCTTATAATATGGCAGTACAAGAAATACCCCTGCTTAGTGCCTGCAGTTGAGCTAATGTCCCCATAATGTATAAGGTATAAAATACCTCTATATAGTGCACCAGTAAATGCCCCTATAGTGCTCCTCTCCCTCTTCCCCATAGTGCCCTCATAATATGCCAGTAGAAAATGCCCCTTCTTAGTGCCCCAAACAGATGCCCCTATAGTGCTCCTCTCCTCCATAATGTGCCAGTAAAAATGCCCCTTCTTAGTGCCCCCTATAATGTACCAGTAAAAAATCCTTCTTCTTAGTGCCACCAGATGTCCCCATCTGGTGCCCCCTTTATGTGCCCATAGTGCCCCCTTTATGTGCCAGTTAAAAATGCCCCTTCTTAGTGCCACCAGATGCCCCCATAGTGCTCCTCTCCCTCATAGTGCCCTTATAATGTTCCAGTAAAAAATGCCTCTTCTTAGTGCCACCAGATGCCCCCATAGTGCTCCTCTCCCTCATAGTGCCCCCATAATGTGCCAGTAAAAAATGCCCCTTCTTAGTGCCACCAGATGCCCCCATAGTGCTCCTCTCCCCCGTAGTGCCCCTAATAATGTGGCAGTAAAAAATGCCTCTATAGTGCCACCAGATGCCCCATAGTGCTGCTCTCCACTATAGTGTCTCCGTGTGCCAATAAAAAATGTCCCCTTAGTGCCAGATGCCATAGTGCCCCCTATAATGTGGAAGTAAAAAAAATGCCCTTTCTTAGTGCCACCAGATGCCCCCATAGTGCTCCACTCCCTCATAGTGCCCCCAAATAATACCCCTATAGTTCCATTCTCTCATATAGTGCCTCCCATCATAATGTGACACCAGATGCCATAGTGCCTCCCATAATATGCCAATAAAAAACTATAAAAAGGGCCCCTTTAGAACCCAGATGTCCCGTCACATGTTCAGGCTATGGATTATTTAGAGCAACAATATTTTATACTCAAAAAATAGGGCAGTGTTTACAAAAAACAGATGTAAAATGAGACAAAGTAAATATAACATACACAAACGTGGTGTAATAAATAAAATATGTCCATGCGATATTTTTAAAGAACTAGGATTGGTTTCCGGTCGGCCCAGTCACTGACTATCCAAATCCCAGTTCTTCCATGGGGTGGGGGGGAGTGGAAGTAATGAGGGGAGTGAAGAGCATTAAATATTGAAGTCTCTTTGTTTGAAACTTTCAAATCTGCCAAAATGAATCCCCTTCCTCCAGTATCTGTTTTAGCAGGGGGTAGCAGACAGAGTTGTTAGATACAATAGGATGATGAGGAGAACAGTCCATTTACAACTCTGTAGCTGGCAGCCTGCCAAGCCTACCCGACTCCATCATTCTGGGATAGAATGAAGACTTCAAATCAGTCACTCATTTGATGAATAAACCTTCTCTTCAGCAGGAGTCACACCTTGGGAATCCTTATACAACAGATACACAGCACATATAAGTCTATAATAGTTATTATAAGTATGTACCCCCACATCAGCTCAGGAACAGGTGATGCCGCTGATACTGTGGGCGTAGGCTCAAAACATTCCAGAACTAGGCCAAACTCTGTTGACTCCAACTTTGTGCTAGCAACTCCTGCATGATGGTTTTTCTCCACACAGCCAGCACACAAACCATAGCCATGTGCAAGATCTGCAGACTTAAAATAAGCCATGGGCGTTCAAACACAAACATAGGTACTAGGACTCTATTACATCACATGATGTGGCATCACTGAATACTGAATCAGAAGAAGATTATCCTCCTTCTCCTGGTCATCTATCTGGCAGCCAGCCCACATCCCCAAGAAGTACACTTTACTTGTCATCATCATCTGCTTCTTGTCCTGCTCAGACTCATCTGCCTTGTCCTCCGTCTGGTTCCCATACCATGTGCTTATCCAACTTCTCCACCTCCTTCTCCATGGACTTCCTCCCTTCCCCAACAGCAGCAGGGCAAAGGGACGCTCCCACTTCCCCCTCCTTCCTATCATATGTGTAAAGTGAAGTATTACTATGCGGAGTTAGAGCTGATCAGCCTGGGCAAGACTAGCCACACAGGTGATCACTTGCTAAAGTGCATCAAGCAGCAAACATCCCTATGGCAGGAACATCATGGTCACGCTGCATTTAAGAGAAATAACACATGCTCCCTGCATAGTGCATGTGATAAATCTAGTCATTCAAAGATTTTGAAAAGGTACACTGGCTTGCAGAGGATGCTGGCCATGTTCAGGAGACTCATGTCTCATGTGCCAATGAACACCCTTCTTGATTTGCAGCGACAGAACGGTCTGCTGTTATACCTCTATATACCTCTGCAGAGCGTCTGTGTGAGCAGTGTAAAGTGGTGCATGATTTTGTCATGCACCAGACCACCTCAGTTGGAAGAATGTGTTGTTTCAAGGTTAGGCAGTGGCATCTGGAGGTCATATATTCACACAACCTTCGCTTAGCTTAAATACATATTCACATAATCCTTGCTTAAAGTAGTTTAGTGTGAGTGGTCCTGGGCGCCCGGAGGATTCCTGACCAAGAGTGGATGAAGAAGAAGACTACCAGACGGATGTCAGCGGAGCAGTCCCCCACACAGTTCCAGTGAAGCCCATGTTAAGGCCAGAGTTAGAATCTGACTTTCCTTTGTGCAAGTCCACTAAGAGGGAGTCTATCTATTAGGGATAGATTGTCTCCTAACTGGTGAAAAGGACGCAGGCACAATGGGACAGATTGTTAGGCCCACTTAGATTAGGGATAGACAACACCATGCTTGAAATGGCTTCAAAGGGGGGACTGTTATGGATATGAAGACTGAAGACATGAAGCCATTACAAGATGGCGTCGGCTCTGGGACCACTCCTGCTCTTATCTATAGTTTTCATTCTTTAGCTAGACTAGATGTGCAGAAGTGAAACTTTATTTTGCATTACTAACCAATAAAATATATCCTAACCCTCAAGAGAGGATTCACTCCTCCCTGGGGTATATAACCCTTGTACCCTCCTCTAATAAACAAGAACCTCTTTGACCCTACAAGGAGTCAGTGTTGTTTCTTCCATGCATGTAAAATCCTAGGATTACTTTAATTTGGAGCAGAGAAACAAACTTTGTGGCTCCCTTTGAGAGCCATCCTTATCAACGCGAACCTTTGGCCCAGTCTGAGCTGCAGAGTACTCTATATCAGGTTTTCATTAACAATATGGTATCTCTCCACATTGCTCAATTCAGCTTTCCCTCAACTCTGATCAGATCCCCTGTCCCAGCCACTGAGAAACACATCCATAGCATGACAGTGTAACCACAATGCTTCACTGTAAGGATGGTGTTGGGCATTGCCTGATTTCCTCCAAACATGATGCTTAGAATTAACGCCAAAAAGTTCAATGTTGGTTTTATCAGACCAGATAATCTTGTTTCTCACATTCTGAAAGCCCTTTAGGTGCTTTTTTTGCAAACTTTCATGTGTCTTTTACTGAGTAGAGGCTACTTTCTGGCCATTTTGCCATAACATTCAGATTAGTGTAATGCTGCAGTGATGGTTGACCTTCTGGAAGATTCTCCCATGTGCACACAGGTTCTTTGGTGCTCTGCCAGAGTGACCATCGCTTTCTTGGTCACTTCTCTTACCAAGGCCCTTTTTTTTCCGATTACTTTGGTGAGGCAGCCAGCTGTAGGAAGAGTCCTAGTTGTTTCGAACAACTTCCATTTAAGAATTGTGGAGGCCACTGTATTCTTGGGAACTTTCAGTGCAGCAGAAATTGTTTTTACCCTTCTCCAGACACGTGTTTCCATACAGTCCTGTCTCTAAGCTCTACAGGCAGTTCTTTTCTCCTCATGGCTTGGTTTTTGCTCTGATATTCATTGCCGACTGCAAGACAGGGGTGTATCTTTCCAAATCATGTTCAATCAACTGAATTTACCACAAGTAGACTCCAATTAATCTGTAGAAACATCTCAAAGATGACCATGAGAAATGGTAGGCCGCCAGAGCTTTTTATTGTCATAGTAAAGGGTCTAAATACTTATGTCCAGGCGAAGTTTTAGTTTTTCCTTTTTAATAATATTGCAAACATTTCAAACAATTCTGTTTTTACTTTCTGATTATGGGGTATTGTGTGCATCTTGATAGGGGAAACATGATTGTTTTTTTAACACAAGGCCTCGACTTAACAAAAAAGTGAAAGCGTCTGTAGACTTTCTGAATGCAATATATCTCTTTCATTCATGTTTGCCATAGCTTTTAAGATCCTTTTCTCTACTCATCAAATTATTCTGTTAGCAGTAACCTTGAACCTCTTACTAACTCAAGCTCCTTCACCTTTTTTATACCATTATCAATGTAACATTGTGTGACAATGTTACTCAATATGTTGTGTGGCATTGATTTATTGCCAAGAAACACTCACCAGTGCTGCACAAATCAGAGCTCTGTTTTTCAGCTCCAAATCGGACGAGTATAGACAAAAGTATGGTGGGCTAATAAACTCCCCCTAGTGCAGGGGCGTAGCTGAAAGCTCAGGGGCCCTGGTGCAAGAGTTCATCTTGGGCCCTGTTCACTCAGGGCTTTGTGACCAGGGGCAGGGAAGCACATAGCCTTCGTGCTGCCTGAGGCAAAAATTTAAACGGCACCCCTCCATGCCACATTCTTGACCTAAACCCTTCCATCCAGCCAGAGGTGTAATTTGACCACCATGAACTTTCTATAATACCAGTGTCTTCTTATGTGGCACAAGCATCTTTGAGCCCCCTCAGGCTCCTGGGCCTGGTAGCGACTGCTACCTCTGCACCCCCTATAGCTATGCCCCTGCCTAGTGGTAGATCTATGCTGCCAGTATGTGTTCTTGGAAAGTTATGCCTATACAGAGTATTCAGATCTCTGTATCAGAAAAACCAAGCTCTATCTCTATAAAGGCATATTTAAAAAATTATTGAGCATATAGTTTTCAATAATATGATGATATAAAGTTGATCCTTAATTTAAAGGGTTTGTCGCAAGATAATGTCTAATTGTTGTAATTGTGTGTTCCCTCTTATGAAAGAGGTGGCTGATCTTGCACTGCCACTCCATTTATTTCTCGGAATGGAAGTACGCATTTTGGAACACTTCTCCATTCATTGGGGAAGGAGGGGGGGGGGGTGTTGTCGGCAGGATGAACCACAAGCCTCATTCTCATGATCAGTGGAATTCCCACCAGTCAGACCCCAAAGATCATGTATGGTTGAGGAAGGCTTAGACGGGCCGAAACGCGTCCTATAACATGTATTTTAACATGTATTGTTGCTGAGAATAAAGATTTAAGAAGACATTGCTGCTGGGAACTACTTTCATATTGCGGATATTTTATCCCGTTGCAGCATAGGTGTGGCTGAGTGCTGTGCACTGCTCTACTTTAGACCCCAAAGATCAGACACTTATTGTCTATACTGTTGACAGGTGACATCTTGGAAAAGACTCTTAAAGGTTTACATTTTTATTATCCAGCATTTAGTTACATAGTTACATTAGTGATGTATATATTTATATGGACTATGTATTGCTGCCTAATATAAACCATATATTAAATTTAATACATGGAATGCATTTAGGTTGTTTTCACATCTCCATTTTGGAGATCCACTGGCCTGATCCGGCGCAAATGCAAGCTATCAGCCAGACAAAAAACCTGTCATATTGACTATACCCGCAATAAAGAAGATCCTTATATTACAAGCTCCACTGGTATCAGATTCCTTGAGCCGAAAATAGGATTTCTTGCTTCTTCACATGGCCAGCCAAAAAAAAACAAAAACTGTTGCATGCAACGATTTTTGTCCAGCTGAAACCCGCCATTTATGCTGGAAATTGGCCAGATCCCCGCCAGACCTCATTGCTGTCAATAGGGATCGGATGGTGAATTAGGGGGTCCGGGAACAGCCTGTTGGAGCTCCTAATGTGAACAAAGCCTAAATAGAATATATATAACACACAGATGCCAACAGTCCCAAATTTTCTTTGATTGTCCCAAATTTTCAGATACTTTTTTTGTAAATCCAGCTTGCCGTCTAGATGTGAGTCTTACCGGCAGGTTTGAGATAGATTAGGTATGTCCCTAATTTACCAAAAAAATGTTAAGTTTGCATACTTAATATAAAAAACAAGGAGAAGATCTAGTGGCTATATAATAGAGAAAAAGAAAAAAATATTAAAATTGAAGTGGAAAGCACCCTTTGTCTCAATATCCTATGTTGATAACAATAAAAAGACCGATTAAACTGTGGATGCCTGCTGGCCTCAAAACCTAGTGTATGAGATTCATTTCTATTATATGTACAGTTCACAATATTGTATATATGCACACAGAATGATATACAGTGTTTGTACGCAACCAAACCATGAAAACATATGATTTATTATAGAAGTAATACTGTTATCAGGATGCGTCTGAGGCTGGGCTCACATCACCATGTATTTTTCCGTTCTTTTGATTCGTTCTGCATGCAGGACTTTTTTTCCATCTAAAATAATGGATCTCAGACAGAAATGGCTAAAACGGATGCCAAATGTGCATAAATGAGCATAACAGATGCTTAAAATACAGGATCCATTTGTTTTTTTTCTGAAGAACAGAAAAATAGACGTAAACCCACCCTGAGTTTACATTATCGTTTAGCTTTCCATTCAACTGATCTGTCAGAAGAAGAACAGCAAAAAAAAAACAGACCCGTTATTTTGAGCATAAGTTATGATCAGTTTGTGTCTGTCCCGTCAGAGATGTTATTTTTGAACAGAGAAAAAGTCCTGATAAACCCTTTAAACTAATTATGACTGTACTGTTTAGATGGTCTGTATTGTAAATGGCCAGGCAGTATGGTGGGTGTCATGCGGCCATGAACAATATAGTTCAACTAAACAATGAGATCCTCATTAGTTTAATTACAGCCCTTTGAGGCCTGTGTGTCCATGACGTACTCGATTGCAGTACAGCTGTTGGGTTATACCCTAATTGTTATCTCACCTTCATGAGTTTCCTCTGATCCAGTGTTGCTGTTTGGTCCCCTATGCTGGTTGCAGCAGTGACATATCATTTGGGCTCAGTGCTGAAGTCCCATATACCACTGCAGCCAATCACTGGCCTCAGTGGTCTAGAGTCGTACACCATCGAGACCAGTGATGAATGATGGATAATTAGTCCATAACATATAATGTAGTTGATGAATCAGGATATATAACAGGAATAGTTAAAGGGGTCAGACCCCCACCGATCAGATACTGAAGACCTACCCTGAGGATAGGTCATCAGTAGTTAACTCCCGGAATACTCCTTTAATACAAGGCACTTACTAATGTATTGTAATTGTCCATGTTGCCTCCATTGATGGCTTGATTAATTTTTCCATCACATTATACACTGCTCGTTTCCATGGTAACGACCACCAAGCAATCCAGCAGCAATGGTTGTGCTTGCACAATAAAGGAAAAAGCAGCAGCCTTTGTGTACTCCCATGGTCCTGGCCACCACAGAGGCCAATGCTTTTTCCCATAGTATGCAAGCACGATCACCACTGACGGATTGCCAGGTGGTCATAACCATGGAAACTACAGATGAGCGAATCATTAAAAAAATTATTCGCCGAACATTCGTCGTATATTCGACGAATAGATTCGTTGTATTTGCGTACAAAATATACGTTATTATGTGCTATTAGCGAACATTCGCGCACTAATAACGAACGTTCATTTAAAATATGTACGCAACTTCTTAGAAGACGTACGCATGAGCATACAAATAGTGTACGAATCTTCAGCGTACTATTGTCTATGCGATTACGTAATACGCAGGCGTGCACTCCTCAGAGGCAGAGCGAATATTCAAAAATGGCATCCAGGCGATCCTCATCATTTAGCTCTGAAGAGCTGAAATTCCTGATCCGGCTGATGGACAGAGAGGATTACGATGGAACACACCGCCATCCAAACCAGCATAAGAAGGAGGTGATCCAGCAGGTGATCCAAGGCCTGCACCATCGTTTCCACACCGTGCGGACCCCGGGCCAGATCCAACAAAAATGGTCCGATCTGAAATTCAAATGCCCAGAGCGGCTTAATGAGATCCGCGCAGAGATACGGCAGGGTGAGTAACAAAATATTTGATAAGTAAAAACATGTAAAAAAAATTTGTGTACTGTATTGTATATATACCAGCAATCACTGCGAATAATGAAAAAAGTATAGAAGGACAACGTGGTCATGCGTAGTGTGCTGCAGTAATTTTGTTTCATGCTAGGCAATGCCTCTAACTCTCGACCCAAACAACTTAAGTGAAGGTATTCTAGTCATTATTGTTAATGGTGCTGGCCATTCTCCTGTTTGTGTCAGGCAAATGCAGTAGTTCGAAAGAAAGTACCCTTATATGCCCCTTCATAGTTAGCGCTTCCTCCTCCTACACACAGACTCAAAGACACGCCCATGCTGCAGCTACTGTCAGTGGGCGATATCCAAAGTATTCCTACCGCACCGTGTTAACGATATAAAGAAAGTTATTGCGACAATAACGTTATCTATTGCCATAAATACCTTTTTAGAAGAAAAAAATATGATATGGCCCCCCTCTCACACCCATAATATCTTAATAGTAGTATGTGTTAGTATTAAGAGTCATCATCTAACAATTGTGTACATTTTTATGTTGCAGAGCACCGTCAACAACGGCGTCACCACTGTCGAGGCAGGACGGCCCCTGAAGTACCTGCAGCCTCTAGTAAGTGTAAAACATATTTAATTTATTTTTCATCCAAGCTACGTGGGAGTGAGTATGTAACTCAGTAAGAGCACTAGTGGTTAGGAACGGGATCCTCCAGCCCCAAACTATTCCCATGTAGCTACAACTGTTCATTAGAGTTGAATGTAAGGCTACTTCTACACTAGCGGCAACCCGAATCCAGCGGGTGAAGGGTCCCTCCGGATCCGTGCTGCCGCAGGTACACGTGTGGGGCCGGAACCACGCTCCGGCCCAAATTCACTGTAATGGGGGTGGGCCGCAGATCTGGCCACAGCACGTTAACCCCTTCTGAGAAGCAGCCGGAGCGAAAATACAACATGTAACTGTTGTATTTTCGCTCCGGCTGCCTCTCATCAGGAGCTGTGGATTCGCGGCCCGCCCCCATTACAGTGAATTTGGGCTGGAGCACGGTTCCGGCCCCACACGTGTACCTGCAGCAGCACGGAACCGGAGGGACCCTTCACCCGCCGTATCTGGGCTGCCGCTAATGTAGAAGTAGCCTTAGGCCATTATTTCATGATTTTTGACAGCTGCTGCACCACAGAGGAGCCGCTCTAACCGTCCTCCACCCCAGCGAGAGAGGACCCCACCTGCCCCTCCAACACCACCAGCCCAGCTACCAGAGGTAGAAGGTAGGTAAAAAAAAAAGTGTAATGGGTGGACCTTCTGTCTTCAAAATATGAGCTAAATGTATGTTTTATCTTTGGTAGCTCCAACCGACAGGGAGCAGTTTTCCCCTGGACCATGGGAAGACCACGCCGTATGGGTGTCCAGTAAGTACTACAAAAGGCTCAGTCAGTACAGAATACATGTCACAGAATAAGTCGCTCCAGTACATTAAAGTTTAGATTTTTTTTGTGGGACAATCACTGTAACTCGATCATACAAACTAAGTACATAACTGTTTCCACCCCTACAGACATCCCCACTGACTTCGAAGTGGAGGTTGGATTACGGCGCCTTGGCTCCAGGCTCCACGCTGCCTCCCAGCTCATTCGTGGCCTGCAGCTGGAGCTGCAAGAGCTGCAGGACATGATGGCCCAACGTCGGCAAAGGCTGGCGTAATCTTATTTTTTTGTTCCTTTCTTTTGTTTATTATATTATTTATTTGTTAAAAAGAAGTTTTTATTTATTACTAAAATATTCTTGAAAAACCTGTGTTTTGAGTGTTTTGTTAAACCTTTAACACCTTCCTGATCCTGACATATTGTGAAGAAGACAGAGTTTTTTTTTCCCACGGCCATTTTCCCATATTAATGAACACAGCGGTGTCTGCCGGCCGAAGTATTACTATATTACACACACTCCTGTTCACTGATTACAATTGACAGACAGAAAAATAAAAAAGGCTTGGCTTGTTTGGGCAACAAGCCTGTACATTCTAGTAGAATTGAGCGAACTTTTGAAAAGTTCGGTTCAGTTCGGCGAACTTTCTTGAAATTCGGATTCGTACGAACCGAACCTAAAACGAACCTTGCTATAACGGCTGAATAATTGCAGCTACAATAGTGGGAGTCTGATAGGGTATAGTTTCGTTTAGTTGCAGTTGCTATTACAATGAAAAAAGTTGAAAAAATCAAAGTGCAAAAATAGTCGTCGACAGCCAGGTCGACAACATTTGACAGCATTGAAGATGTCCACTGGAGCAGTCCATGTCATGCCAGAGCACCAAAAACACACGGTAGATCGTGGCACCAGCCCAAGAATAGGCCGCGTTGAAGTCGATGCGGTCTCAGTGACATCACAGGTCAGAAGACAGACAGACGTACTCCAGCACTTGTATAGCATCCAGGCCAGTATAGTTGAGAAGAGACAATTGACGGAGGAGGAGGCGGCAGCACTTGTATAGCACCCAGGCCAGTATAGTTGAGAAGAGACAATTGACGGAGAAGCAGGAGGCGGCAGCACTTGTATAGCACCCAGTCCAGTATAGTTGAGAAGAGACAATTGACGGAGAAGCAGGAGGCGGCAGCACTTGTATAGCACCCAGTCCAGTATAGTTGAGAAGAGACAATTGACGGAGGAGGAGGAGGCGGCAGCACTTGTATAGAACCCAGGCCAGTATAGTTGAGAAGAGACAATTGATGGAGAAACAGGAGGCGGCAGCACTTGTATAGCACCCAGGCCAGTATAGTTGAGAAGAGACAATTGACGGAGAAGCAGGAGGCGGCAGCACTTGAATAGCACCCAGTCCAGTATAGTTGAGAAGAGACAATTGACGGAGGAGGAGGAGGCGGCAGCACTTGTATAGCACCCAGGCCAGTATAGTTGAGAAGAGACAATTGACGGAGGAGGAGGAGGCGGCAGCACTTGTATAGCACCCAGGCCAGTATAGTTGAGAAGAGACAATTGACGGAGAAGCAGGAGGCGGCAGCACTTGTATAGCACTCAGTCCAGTATAGTTGAGAAGAGACAATTGACGGAGGAGGAGGAGGCTGCAGCACTTGTATAGCACCCAGGCCAGTATAGTTGAGAAGAGACAATTGACGGAGAAGCAGGAGGCGGCAGCACTTGTATAGCACCAAGTCCAGTATAGTTGAGAAGAGACAATTGACGGAGAAGCAGGAGGCGGCAGCACTTGTATAGCACCCAGTCCAGTATAGTTGAGAAGAGACAATTGACGGAGGAGTAGGCGGCAGCACTTGATAGCACCCAGGCCAGTATAGTTGAGAAGAGACAAGTTGAGGAGGCAGCTTCAGCAGCTCTTGATTGCACCCAGTATGTTTCCAAATAGACAATTGATGGTGGGGGCATTAGTAGGAGCAGTATTCTTTTGGACCCAGAAGGGCCTAGTACAGAGAACTGAAGTTGGAAGCTAAGAATATCCACGCTTGTAAAAATCAGTTTTTATACATGACGAAATGTTGATGTAGAGTTCAGCACAGAACAGTCAACCTTAAAAAAAACCCTGTAACATTACACCTAGTCTAGTAGGATACGGATAAATAGACAGCTAACCTCACCCACAGAATCCATGAGGTGAATAAAGGACATTTAAAAAGGCACAGATTCAAGAAGGCTTTACGCCAGTTCCATTATCCAAAAATACGTGTCCAATTTTCATGAAATGGACACCTCACTGGCACTCGCTTTACAAATTGACGCAACTACTCTGGTGTCAAACCTGTTTAATCTGGGCCTATGGCTGTTGGCGAGACATATATATATATATTCTTTGTTACACCAATTTGATGTCCTAACCGAGTGCAGCGCCCAACCCAATGGATGTATGATTTTGTGTTTTTTTAGTGCTGTCACCAGCTGGCTTAAAGGGAACCTGTCATCTCGGAACCCCCCCTGAACTAGAATAAGCGTTGTATAGTGTAAGTGATGCTGAATCCGAATATGTAAGCTTTATCTTCATACTCACTTCCATTCTGACGCTGTGCTCCCACAAACCTGCAGTAAAATGCACTCAGTGGACTCTTCTTTGAGTCCTCTCCATTATGTGAGTGAGCACCGGAGTCTACTGAGTGCATTTTACTGCAGGTTTGTGGGAGCACAGCGTCGGAATGGAAGTGAGTCTGAAGATAAAACTTACGTATTCGGATTCAGCATCACTTACACTATACAACGCAGGGGTGTAGCTAAAGGCTCATGGGCCCTGGTGCAAGAGTTCAGCTTGCCCCCCCCCTGGCTACATTCACACGACAGTTGTTTTTGCAGCCTCTGATCTGCATATTTTGCGGCTCAGATGCAGACCCATTCACTTCAATGAGTGCTGTCCGCATCTGTATGTCCATTCCTCTTTTTGTCCGTTTTGCGGACAAGGATAGGCATTGTTACAGTGGATCTGCAAAAAAAAAACGGATGCCATACGGAACACCATCCTTTTTTTGCCGATCCGCAATTTGCAGACTGCAAAACACAACGTTCGTGTGAATGTAGCCTAATCCAGTGCCCCATACCTCTTACATCCAGTATAATCCAGCGCCCCATACCTCTTACATCCAGTATAATACAGCGCCCCATACCTCGTACATCCAGTGTCGTCTCCTCTAATATAGATCTTAACTTTCCTCATCTTCTCCTTTCAGACCAGACGCCATTTTTCAGCCATTTCTCATCTCTGCAGTTTGACAGAAAAAAATCTTAGTTTACTACTAAGTTTACTAGTTTACTACCCCCCAATAATGTGCCAGAAGTGCCCCCAAAATTTCACCCCAATAATGTGCCAGTAGTCCCCACCCATAGATGCCCCCCAAATTATGTGCCAGTAAGAAACGCCCCAATAATGCACCATAAGTTCCCCCCATTGATTCCCCCCCAAAATCATGTGCCAGTAAAGTGTCCCACCCCCATAGATGCCCCCCAAATTATTTTCCAGTAAGAAATGCCCCCCAAATTATGTGCCAGTAAGAAATGCCCCCAGTGCCCCCATGTGCCAGTAAGAAATGCCCCCAGTGCCAGTAAGAATGCCCCCCAGTGCCAGTAAAAATGCCCCCCAGTGCCCCCATGTGCCATTAAGAAATGCCCCCAGTGATCCCATGCCATTAAGAAATGCCCCCAAGTGCCCCATGTGCCAGTAAAAATACCCAGTGCCCCCATGTGCCAGTAAGAAATGCCCCAGTGCCAGTAAAAATGCCCCCAGTTCCAGTAAAAATGCCCCAGTGCCCCATGTGCCAGTAAAAATGCACCCAGTGCCCCTTGTGCCAGTAAAAATACCCTCAGTGCCCCCATGTCCCAGTAAAAATGCCCCCAGTGCCCCCATGTGCCAGTAAAAAATGCCCCCAGTGCCCCCATGTGCCAGTGAAAATACCCTCAGTTGCCCCCATGTGCCAGTAAAAATGCCCCCAGTGCCCTCATGTGCCCGTAAAAATGCCCCCAGTGCCCGTAAAAATGCCCCCAGTGCCCCCAATAAAGCTCCGGTCCGCAATTTCAGCAATAAAAAAAAAAAAACCTTATACTTACCTTTATCAGGCTGGCAACGATGCGATGCAGGCCTCTTCCGGCCTGTGTCCCGCACTGTACGGCTCAGGCGGCGCGATGACGAGATGCCTCTCCCTCCCCTGCCCCGCAGTACAGGCATCTGTATCGCCGTCCTGAGGACGGCGATACAGATGACTATGGAGATGAGAGCTTCCACAATGGAAGCGCTCATCTCCCTCTGCAGGGCCGCGCCGCACCTTGCCTAATTGGCGGTGCGGCCCTGCAAGTGGCAAGAGGGGCCCTCGGGGCCCCCCTAGCTTAGGGGCCCGGTCGCAACTGCGACCGTTGCGACCCCTATAGCTACGCCACTGATACAACGCTTACTCTAGTTCAGGGGGTTTTTCGGAGATGACAGGTTCCCTTTAAAGGATAAGTCCGGGCAATTTATAAGTTTCTGGTTCAAGTAAGGGCACAGAAAGTTATTAATTGCCTGGACTTATCTTTTAAAATGGGTAGGGGAAAACCCCTGATGGGGTATGGGAGTGACCTTCCCACCCTCTCTTTGGTCACTCCCAAAAAACCTCACCCACATGGGGCTGCTGGTCTGCTGAGTAAAATCCACAGGGCATTTTTATACCGTTCACCAAACGGCGTTCAGTACTATGGTGCCGTCCGGACATACGCAGTTCTGCGCTGAACTGGGTATTTGCGTCCAGCCCCATAGTACTGAAGGTGGCATAAAATCAGCCAACGATGCAGTGTGGATTTTAGGCAGCAGAGAACCCCAAAAAAGCATCCCATTGTAAAGGCACCCGTAAATAAGGCAAGTTAACCTGCCTTTCAGCAACTGTTTGTTGCTGTAACTAACTGTGGAGGTTTTTCATATCACAGTTGAAGGACAGCAGCCTCCGTGATATATACCCCATAGACAGCCTTATTCCACTCATGACTGCATGAGAGGCGTGAAATCATTCGCACAGAGAAGAACCCCATCGGAATTTGCGGTGCAAGATTTTACTACTCTCATGATATCAACAAAATACCTCATGAACAGTTAGTACCCGCTCACAAAACGGTGAGTAGTGTTCCTTGGCACAGGTGCCAGGGATAGAACCCCACGGCTATAGTTCACAATAGGTGAAATCCCAACTTTGTGAAGCATAGTCGTGGGGATTATTTTAGGGATGGTACTGTTCTTGGGGTATGGGTTGGACGGTGCAACGGTGTGAGGCATTAAGCTGGTGTGGAGATGTTAAATGGCCAACACACCATGGGCATTAAATTTGGAGATGGGGTTCTGTTTATTTAAATGTATCCGAATTAAGTTGGGAATTTTTAAGGTGATTTTGTTTAATTTGGGGTCTAAGGGGGGAACATTACTTAATAAGTTAAATTACGGATTTTTACGTTGGGCACATATTTGGGATATTAAGGTCAGTTTCTTGGACACACGGATTGCCATGAAAGACGGGTGACTGATGATTTAGTCATTCACATCAGGCAGGGGGGTGGTATAATCCGATGTAATCCAGGCACGATTCATCTTTAGAAAAGTCAGCATCTCAACACTGTGGCAAGAGAGCCTCGTTCTTTGCGGTGTTACGATATTACCCGCCATACTGAACACCCTCTCTGACGCAACACTACTGGCTGGGCAGGACAACAGAGCCAAAGAAAACTCTGCCAGTTTAGGCCAAATGTCCAGTTTCTCTGCCCAGTACTGCACGGGGTCGATGACACTTTGGGGCAGGGTACAATCCAGGTAGGCAGTGACCTGGTGGGTGAGCTCATGCTGGTCCACGCCATGAGTCCGGTGTTGTGTCCCCTCTTCAGCAGCTGGCTGCATGAAATCGCTCATCAGCGATTGGAGGCTGTAGCGACTTCTCACGCCTCCACTAGTGGTGGTGGTAGTGGAGTGCACTGGTTCCCCCCGAGCGGATGTTGTCTGGGAACCTGGCTGGTCTCGCTGGTAAGTAGAGACCAGCTGTCTGGTGAGTAGGTCCCGGTAGTACCCCAGTTTTGCCTCCCTCTCTGATGGTGGGAAAAATTCCGCCATTTTGCGGCGGAAGCGAGGGTCCACCAGGGTGGCCAGCCAGTATTGGTCCCTCTGGCGGATGTCCACAATCCGGCTGTCACTCCTCAGACACTCCCGCAGGCACCTTGCCATCTGCACCAAGGACAATGAGCGCCTCTCCTCTCCACTGTCCTCGGTATAGTTCCAGGGTCTGCTGGGGTCTTCCTCCGCTTCCTCTACCACCTCATCCTTCATCTCCTCCTGTGATTGAGAGGCAGAGAAGCCAGGTGGCGGTGTGTGGAATGGCTGGGCGTACACATCTTCCTCCTCCTCACCCTCCATCTGCACTTCATCCATCTCTGGGCTCAAGGCAATGTTCAGCCTTGGAGTGGTGGCCTGGGAATCCTCGCTGATGATGCTTTTCAGCGCACTTTCCAGAACATGGACGAGTGGCATGATGTCGTTGATCCCATAGTCATGCCTGCTCACAAACAAAGTCGCGTCCTCAAAAGGGATCAACAATTGGCAGACTTCACGCATCATCTGCCAGTGTGTGACTTGGAAGTCGCAGTGTGGCGTGAAGCTGCCTGATTGGCCCATGAGGTAGTCTGTAACGGCTGACCTTTGCTCGTACAGGCGGTCCAGCATATGGAGGGCAGAATTCCAGCGTGTTGGCACGTCGCAGATTAGCCGATGTTGGGGCAGACTGCGCTGTCTCTGGATCCTGAGCAGGGTGTTCCTTGCAGTGTAGGAGTGGCTGAAGTGTTTGCACACTCTGCGTGACATCCTCATAAGGTCTTGTAGTGCAGGAAATGATCTAAGAAACCTGTGCACTATGAGGTTTATCACATGTGCCATACAAGGTGTAGCCCTCCCTGCTGCACTGCAGAGACAATGTTCCTCCCATTGTCTGCTACCACACTTCCCACCGTTAGTTGACGTGGGGTCAGCCATTGATCGATCTCTTCCCTGATGGTCCGGAGGAGCTCCAGCCCACTGTGGCTCCGTTCACCCAGGCTCACCAAATGGAGGACAGCCTGAGAGCGCCGGGCCTGACATCGGTGGTAAGACACCGGGGCAGGTTGGACTGCTGTCAAAGCGGCGGATGGTTGCAAGGTGGTGGAGGCAGAACTTCTGCTTCCCGCTGCTGGCCCCCTAAAGCACCGTGGAGGTGACAGTGGCAAGAATGGGCCAACTTCCTGATGGTCTTCTGGGAGGATGTTGACCCAATGGGCAGTAACAGACATGTACTGCCCTTGGCCATAATTTGAGGACCAGACATCAGCACTCAGGTGCACGGTCTTGGACACCAAGAGTCCCAATGAGTCGCCCACCTTTTTCTGCACATAACTGTGCAGTGATGGGAAAGCTTTGCCAGAGATGTAGTGGCGGCTGGGGACTCGCCATCTGGGGTGCGCACACGCCATGAAATCCCTGAAAGGCTGGGAGTCCACGAGGGTGAAGGGCAGGGACTGAAGCACCAGCAGCTTAACCAGGTGTCCGGTCAGTTTCTGGGCCATGGGATGGCTGCTGGAATAGACCTGACGTCTGCCCATGGACTCAGTCACGGATTGCTGCCTCATTAGCGGTGTAGATGGCAGTGACACTGTGCTGGTGCTGGCACCTGAGGCTGACGAGCCCTGAGTTGCACTGAGAGGATGCTGCATGATGGGATCTGCAGTGCATGGTGCATTCTGACAGGAGGTGGTATTGGGGTCACGGTTCTTCCAGGCCTGTTGGTGTTGCCTTTCCATGTGCTTTCGCATGGATGTTGTCCCGAGATTATCACCCCTGCCACGACTGACCCTCTCATTGCACAGCAGGCACAAAGCGATGTGCTTATCTTTCCCCAGGCGGAAGAACTGCCAGACGACAGAGGACCGTGGTTTGCTGACAGCCACAGGGGGTCTTGCTGGCTGTTGACTGCCACTGCTGCCTGAGGGTGCCCTCTTAGGACCAAGGCTTTGAGAGGGTGATCTCTGCCTGTTAGCTTGGCCTCTACCCCTCCCTCTTGTGCCTCGGTTGCTTGAAACAGTGGGATGTTGCTGCGTTGGTGGCACCTCTATTTCCTACCTTGATGATGAGGATGATGCTGCTTGAGGGCGCCACGTCTGATCAGCGACATCGTCATCAAAATCAGCACCACTGCTACTTTCCTCCGGTGGCTGGGACAGAATATCAGGTGTGGCACTGGATGCCCCTCCTTGGCTCTGTTGACTGCTTACAGCCAACACCTCCTCTGGAGTCTCACTACGTTCCACCCTCTGACTTTGGTGGACTTCCTCCTCCTCCTCCTCATCACTAAAAAGTGGTAGAGACTCCAAGGGCAGATCAAGGTTTGCAAAGAGTTCCCTGGCAGAAGGTGCCCCAAAGGTGAGTGGCATTCTAATAACAGGGGACGGGGCAGAGGACTCTCGCTGACCGTCCCATGTAAGGGTGGTGTCGGATGATCCAGCGGATGTTTGACTCCTCGTTTGGGA